>JAEBDU010009699.1:0-14370 GCA_016802625.1 Heliconius numata | reverse complement strand
TGTTTCAACTCTGCCTTTTGCTAAAGAATACACCATTATAGAAAGTTATAAGAAAGCAAGCTTATTTTATTATTTTTATTTATCTTAACTAGAAGGTCGTTGTGGGGCGGTTTGACTGTAAACGCGACAGTTATGAGGAATTCAAGGGGAATGAATTAATTTAATTTCTCTAATGTTAAGCGCGGCGTTAAGTGCCTAGTGCCCCCTAGGTGTAGGGGGGAACGAAATGTTTTGAACATTAGGTTCCCTCTGCTTATCCTGCTATATATGGGGTAAAGCTAAAAGAAATGACAATAACTCTATAGGAGGATAGGGTATGTATAGCAGTGGCCATTGTTAAGACACTCCGCTATTAACTCTCCGGTCTTTTTATTTTTTCCCTTGGATTTTATTGGAGTTTTCACTACTAATGCATGTAAAGTCAGATACAGTTCCGATACACCACAATTTTCTAAAACTATTTCTGTAACATCACCAAGAGTAGCTCTTAAGAACTACAAAGCTTTTTGTTAGATGAATGTGATAGAAGGTGCCTTTACACTTGACCTACTTTAAATGTCATATATTAAAGGTTAGAACTATATGTTTTGGTAGCTTCACGCTGTATCACGCATATAGCAGGCATAGCAAGAGGGTACTCAGTGTTACAAAAACTCCTCAGTTTCTGCCTAATTTTCAAGTTATCAGTGTTGGAACTTTAATTAAGTGTTGGGATTGTTACCAGAGCGAGGAAATAAAAATTACTCATTCCCTTCGTGAAATCGAACCCGCAACCGGATGACGCGACGTGCCGCTGCGCCACAGAAACCTTAAATTATATAATGAGTATAAATACATAATATGTAGGTATTTGTTCTAAGATCCTGTTTTATCTACAGAAGGAAGTATTTAAAAATATTTATATATGTATATCAGTTGTATCAGCATGATATAGGTGTTCTTTGTTTGCTTAATTTAGTACAAAATTCAAATATTCTTTTATTGCATATCAGTATTTTGTATGCTTAAGTTTAGTAAGGACAATAAGACAAACTGGTGCCGGGACTGTCACTCAACATATTTGTTCTCTTTTAACCACTTGCCTTTTGCCTGTTCTTCCTATCTTTGCCTAATTTACTATGAAATATGTATTTTATAGTTGATGCACTTATATCTATTGATATCTTAAATTATATAAAAATTAGAGTTGGTTATAAATAAAACTTTTCAAAAACAAGAGTTTAGAGTTTTCTTCACCCTAGTATCGAGGCAAAGAGCGGCGTTGAGTTCCGCCTCTCATCACGCAATACCACCAGAATACGGCGGAGTCTTCACACTAGGTTCACTCTACCTACTCTGCTGTGTGCGGGATACATCGTAAAGCAAATTTTATTTCCCTATTTGTGAGATATATAACGACATTTAAAGATATATATAAACTCTGTTCCTTACGTACCTACTAGCCAATTTTTGAAACATTGAGTGTTGATTGGCGAAGTTCAACCCTGCCGTCTCACTTGCTCATACAATATCATTCTTTCATGATCATGATCATCTTTTAGAAACGTTTAATATAGAAACTTTGAGTAAAGTGCGTCACATTATTTCTAATTCTATTCTGATTATGTATTCTGACCTTTTTAGCATTCTTTTAATTTTTCAATCAAAACCTGTTGTATTTATAATAATGTTTCTAGAGTAAATATGTATATATGTGATATACATATTAGAATCCATTAGCGATTCAATATATCTTAATGTGTTGACGCGGCATACATTATGCATGTATGGAACGTAAATATAAGCAACCACCTCCTCGCCTCAGAAAATGTGGGAGATTCGCAAACTATGGAAAACTAGGTTGTACATGCGGCTTCGCCCGCGTAGGCCAATGAAAATAATTAAGACTTACGTATGACACATTCAAAGCATTCTAAATAACTCGGACTGCAGTGGGTTTGAAACGATTGAGGAGATATATTGCATAGGTTTTCTCGATAAATGGACTATGAAAATAAATAAGATTTTTTCCATTCGTGCCAGTAGTTCCTGAGATTAACGCATTCAACTATACACAAACTTCAGCTTTATAATATTAGTATAGATAAAGTAAAAGACTAATAAAATTATAGATTTTGAAACGTTACTCAGGGCCATCGTTGCGCTGCGGGGCAGTGTTCGACTGTAAGCCATGGTTACAGGTTGCGGGTTTGATCACTATTAAAGAGAATAAATTAATTTGATTTCCCGCTCTGTTGAACTGTTTACTCACATCCGATTAGGCCACTAGTTCAATAAATATTGAAGTTTGAGGAAAAACTATATGATACAGGAAATTTATAAATTAATAGTTTTATCCTCTGATGACTTAGAAATAGAATGAGCAATTATACAAACACAAACTTATACACTGATTTAAAACTATTTAAATCAGTGATAATTAATTTTCTCAGCTCAAGCCAGATAGATTAACTCATAAATTCCTACATCATTAGAAAATTACGTCAATTTGTTGTTATTTAGACATCCAATACAAATGTGAAAGTAATGAAAAAATTATTGCGGGATTTGAACCCATGTCTCTTGGAAAATGTCCGAGTGCTCTGACCAATAAGCCGTACGTTCTAATCAAGATTCGTTGAAATTCTAATACATGTGTGCATCCTCTGTAAGAGAAGAGTTTTACAAATTTTGGCTATCCAAAAAATATATAATAAAATTATCATTTGGCAAGAGAAAATATAGGTGGAATAACTTTAAAAATATTCCCTCTTATTGCTTTGAACCAGTGACCTTCAACTTAACGAGTCATCACTCCAATATGGAAAATTAAACTGCAGTTAATAAGTGACCTCCGTTAAGAATCCGTACAATTTGTTCATTAAATATCTGCATAATAACGTGTAGTTAGCAGTTTTAATTCAAGGCCCGAATACGAATATACTCGAATAATGGATCATTTTTATATATTATAGCAATTATAGTATTCTATATTTAATTATTATTTTTTAGGGTAATTTAATGTCTCATTTATACAAGAAATAAATCAAGTTGCTCAAGTTTCGCCAATCAAACCACAGTATTACGAAAATTTGGTGAAAAATCAGGAATCTTAATACTACATTCCCTCTGCCTAACCTGCTATATGCGGGATACAGCGTGAAACTAAAAGAAATATCAAATCGAAACCAAATCTAATCCAAGTTCAAAACTTATGCTGGACATAAATGGGTGCGACGACCTTTTAGTCAGCGATACGATACGTCGTATGTCGATTGAATTTTATAACATGTTACTGTCATACTAAAGTTCTATTGCAATTTCAACCTTATGCTTATAGAAATAAGGAGTTATTAATTAAAGATATTATTTATAGGTCGGCTTACGTTACTAAATCGTGACTGGATTGTACAATTTCATATCGAATTATGCAAAAATTTGTTCTTTATATCATATATATATACATAGAAAATTATAATGTGTGTGTTTGACTTTATTAACTTAAATGTCTGGATTGATTTTGATGGGATTTTCATTTTAGGCTTAACTATTCAATTTAGGAGCATTGCATGTTACAAACAAAATTCCACGTAACATTCTGTTTTCTCACTCGGAGAAGAAATATATTTTTCCGTTTTCCTGCATCGGTAGGCAAAACCGGGCATCAAATTCCGTTGTCAAAACGCCGTTAGTGAATCGCGGAGTGTCTTAACACTAGCGTCTTATCACCGCAAACACGCGTACAAAAACACATTAACTCTACTGTCTCATACCATTTATATATAAATATTACGTATATCACCATATAAAAAAACCCTCGTAAATATTTAAAAAATCACTTAACATTTGTTGACATTAAGTAAATCCAGTCGGCTATTTGGACGTGCTTGCAATAATTATCAGAATGACACGAATCCTATTGAAATGGTAGAATTGTAAATAAATTAGCGTCTTTTCGTGACTTCGTATTTGTGTTTCGTGGACAAGTCCTGGGAGTAGAAAACATAATTATATTGGGTCTGTGACAGCTGTCTAACTGTAAAAATAATGGTGTAAGGTTCGATTTCCACTGAGTAGTTATTGAATGTGAAGTTACTGAATTTAGGTGAAGCTTCTGTGTGATTATTCTATTATGTGCTAGATTCTCGTATGTAAAGAGAATGTGGAAAAAAAACCACCACTTTGGTTTGACATAGCGTTGACTTTTGTTACTTAGTGGGTATTGTCTCGAAATTTTGTAGAACGAGGACGGAGTGTTTTGATTCTACGTCCGCTCTATCTATCATACTGTAATTTCATTATTTTTTCAGCGTTATGCAGTATCCCGCATACAATTGGTTAGGAAGAGGGAACCTAGTGTTAAGACACTCCGTTCCTCACGTACATCCTCGCAAAATTGGAGACATTGTGCGTTCAATGCTAAAACACACGCCTTGTCTTATTACCGGAGCAAGGAAATAAAAATAATTAATTACTCCAAGTAGGAATCGAACCCAAGACCGTGCCGTCCATAGTGAAACGACCCTTAATTTCTACACAATATTTTGTAATTTTTGTGAGCATATTGTAAGTTTCAATGATATGAAGTCGTAAAGCTGTGCCGTGGGCGGCGTGTCAACGACTCTACGATTTAATCTCATCAGTATAAGTGCTAACTGCTATATTACTGGCCTTTGTTGTGGGGATTGATCGTAAATCTTCTAGTTACATGAATCTGCATTGTTAGTGATGATTCACTCTGCTTAAGTTTCACGGAGACTTTTATAATGGTTAGATTACTTATAAATATGGTATTATTCATGCTGTTTCTTGCCTATAGTTGGGTAAGTGAAAGAGGAAGGAGTCTAGAGTTAAGACTCTCGTTTTCTGCTTTCAGCGCAATTTTCGAGATATTCCATGTTAATTGGTTGTGTTGGCAGGATTTGTTTTGTTGGCAGAGCGAGAAAATAAAAATTATTCTTTTCTTCAACTAGAAATCGAACATACAACCGTCGTGTCTGTCAAATATAAAACTGATGCCGAGGTTTATATTTTGTAATACGTGAAAAGAATTAAACATGACTAAATAAGTATTGATTATTAACAACATAATATATTTTGGGTTGAAATCCAATATTCAAAATCGTGACTCGATTTAACAATTTGTGTTATTTAAAAAAATATGTATTTATATAACATATTCGAAGTACCTTTTCAATTGTCCTTAATGTCTTGACCGATTTTGATTCAATTTTTGATTATATAGCTTAAAAGGTAAATGCTTTCTGTACATAATGACGTGTCCGATTTCTGTACAAAAAACTAAAAATATTTTTTATTCTTTTTTAGGGTTCCCTACGGTTCAATTTGTAGTTTATCTGTCTGATCGTTCCGTCGATCTATCTAAATAAACTATAAAATACGAAAATCTTATTTTTTTCTCTAAATTTTGAATATATCCTCTTTTGGGTAAAAATTATTAAACGAAAATTGAACCAAAAACCATTAGATTCACTTACTTGGGACTTAAGATCGCCATCGACAATTGAAGTATTGAAACAACAGAAAATATGTATTTGCTTAAAATATTTCATAAGAAAATATTCGATAGAAAATCGCTTTAAAATTCTATAGAGACCTAATAAATTATCATTTAAAGGACTTGAATTCCTTATAAAGAATTTCAGCACCAATGGACAATGGCAACAGGTAGTTTAATAAGGCCTAATACTTGCGCCTACGCAGTATTAACGATTTTCAGCGATATTGAACCTAGGTTCACTGTAATAAAGTCTATTTTGTAATGTTATAGTTGATAATTTTAGTTAGGTGATAGTATAGCTTTGTTGCTTAAAGGTCGTGAGAAGCTTTCGATAAATTTTATCAAACACTTTTCATGTAATATTAAATTAATGATAAGAGAATGTGTAAGCTTTTTAGAATATATAATTAGTAATTTGAGCCCAGTCTTGGCGGAACTCAACGCCGCGCTTTGCCTTAGCACCAGAGCGAAGAAATTGAGAATATTAAATATTGCATTTGCTCGAATGGGAATCGAACCGACAACCTGTCGCATTTACAATCATACGTTTGTGTTCCCGCGCCATGAGACTGGCATGACCTGGCCACTGGCCTGAGATTAACATATTAAAATCAGAAATAAAAGAAAACGAGATAATTGCGGTAAATAAACACCATATAAATTATACATAATAAAAAATATTGAAACCTAAGGTTCCTTTAAACACCTAAGGTGAACTACCTTTGGAGGGTTTTTAAAATGACTTTAAAGTCGATTAAATCACAAAATACGCTTTACAAACTGTCGACTATTTTTAGCTCACAGCTTGATTTTTTTACAGTATTTTTATTAATATTTCGGAATTAGAGGCCCTCGCCCCTTGGAGGTCGTTGACCTAAATTAATAACAATATATATACTCGTATGTATATACACCGTACGTACCTAAAGGTAGGTACGAAGCAAACCTGGTAAATCACTTTGTTCTCAACTCTCGACTTGAACTCAAATCATTGCCTGTTCAAGGGCAGAACTCAACGCCGCTCTTTATCTTGTGGAAAAAATATAATAAAAAAAATATAATTCATTGGTGGAACTTAACGCCGTATTTCTTGCGTAAAAAAGAAAATAATGCATAAAACTCATAGTTTTAACAACTAATATAACCATATTTACCTTAACTAGTACATATCTTACACAACGAAGGATTCAAGGCAATCGTATATTTACCTGTGAACAAACAAATACATATTAAATTAGAAATTGCGTTAAAGTGGAAAAACTATGGAGTTTAATAAGCGGAAGGATGTATTACGCAAGATTGCGTTTGTAATTAAAATAACTTGCTAATTAAAAGAAATAAATAGATTCATTTATTTATAGTGTATAATTGAATTTGGTTTTTTTTTCACGCTGTATCCCGCATATAACGGGATAAGCGGCGGGGACTTAGGGTTAAAGCATTCAACATACCTCCCATTTGAAATATTGAAATATTTAATTCCACCGAGTGAGAATCGAACCTACAATCGACGCAATACAGTCACGCGCTGTCCCATGCCTACATTACTACCTTAAATAAAACAAATCACCCTATAAGCTTTAAAAAGTCAGATTTCTAATAAATTTACTAACTAGATTATATAGAGGGTATTACTAAAGCGTGTTATAGGTGTTTCTAACATAAAATCGTTATACGATTATAGCCAAGTAAACATTTTAGTACATCAATAAAAACCTACATACATTTTAATTTTATATTCAAATTTTATGCATCCAGATGTCATTTCTAAAAATAATTTTATTTTACGTTTCACGCTGCATCCCGCATCTAATAAGGTAGGCATAGGGAATCTAATGTTAAGTAAAAAAAAAAATATTACGACTTTGTTTACACTATTACAAGTTTCTTGTTTCTTTAAGAAATTACTAGAAATAAATGAACACCGTACATTTTTGAAATAAACTATTAATGTAGAAGCCAATGTGGCACAGCAGGTGCTGGTGGTGGTGGAAATGGATTTACACTTTGTTGAAAGAAATATTAAATATTTGTGTTCCACCACTCGACATGCAATACCTCAATGTATCGATATTAATTGGGAATGTAACGTAAGTGTCTTAATGGGAATAGAGTGTCTTAGCACTAAGCACCATCTGCCTAGCTTTTATATGTGGAAAACAGCGTGATAGTAAAAAAATGTAATATGAACATAAATAATATAACTCAACACAACAGGTCAACGACTCGAATCGCTTTCGACATCGCAATAATTCACATTTGGCAATACCACTTGCACAGCGAAGTTATGTAAATTTTTATTTAGGATACCTACCTAGTTGCTAGTTCTATTACCGCTTTGTATATATATACGAGTGTACCGGAAGTTAGCTAATATATGGTTTTGGAATGTTTTTTTTATTAGCTTCGTGCTGTATTCCGCTTCCACCAGGCTAGGCAGAAGGAATTTAGTGTTAAGACATTCCATTCTTAACTCAAAGCTCAATTTTCGATAGTTTTGTTACTTTCACGTTGTATCCCGCACATAGCAGGATAGGCAAAATGTTTAGATACTCTATTCGCTTCACCCCACCCAGTTTTTAAAATATTGTGTGTTGTGTGACACAACTCAAATATATGAAAATTCAATTCATAAAAAAAATAAGGATAATGGTAAGGAGTATTTTTTCAGTTCTCATGGCGAAACTAAAAAAGAATACGCAAATCGCAAGATTTTAATATTTCAAAAGCACATCAACTCTTTCAACGAAATATTTTGCAAAGTCAAGTCAATGTCAAGTTTTTATAAACACACGCGTTGTGAAGATGGTGTTGTTAGAAAAACTGACGATTAAACTAAATAAGTTTCCAATTAAGTTTTTACAATTTTTTACCATTTTCATTTTTTTACTGTAAATACCACGGTTATAGGTTAGATTTACATTTATCAGTTAATTATCTTCATTTCTCCGTTGAGTTCCGCCAATCTTGACTTGAAATCTTTTTCCCTATATCGAAATATATAGAAGAAACCTCTTTAAATAAACGAAAACTTTATTATTCTAATATTATAAACATATACATGTAAATACACTAGTAGCCTACACGTGGTTACAATTTAAACCAGTAGTTCCTGAGATTAACATATCAACCAAGCAGACTTTAGCTTTATAATATTACTACTAATATTACTACTAATATTATACTACTACTAATATTATAAAGCTAAAGTCTGCTTGGTATAGATTGAGTTTTAAAAACCATTGGTAACCTTAAAAAAATTCCAAGTGCTAAAAATAGGTTATTCAAATACCAATATTAGTTAATTTGATAAAAGAAACGACTAAAAGTAGGTATTACGTGACAGTTTGACGAAGTCGCCTCTCATCTTGTAAACACAAGTTTTTAGTGTTTGATTTATTTGGTCGGCTAACCGGGTCAGTGACGCTAATTTTTTGGTTGCTTAACTATTATGCAATGATTGAGCAACCGTTCACGCTATAAAGGTAGTAAAAGTAATACTTATATAGTTTAGGTAGAAATTTAGCTTTTTTTTAGATTCATGCATAAACTACAGGGTAGGCAGAGGGAATTGTTTTGCCTAATTTTTAAGTATAAAGCTAAATTAGTAGCTTCATTTATTAAAACGCAATAGATATTAATTAACTGTTGAATGCAAAAATTATAAAAAAATATTTCAATTGAACCAAATGAGTCCGGACGGAAGGCGTCATGACTCACATACTTTGGTTAATTACATCAAATTGTCATCACGAAGGTCGTGAGTTCAAAGATCATGTGTAATTATAATATAGGTAGATCGCATACACACATATGTACACTAATTATAAAGAAGAGGCTAACATTTTTATGATTTTAATTTTTTTAGTGTGAAAAGACGAAATGTGGCGTTAGGTTACGTCACTCAACACGCTGTTTCTACAAAGGGCGTAAATTGGAAAGCAAGGTAGGTGTCTTTGCAGCAATTCAAAATATACGAAATAAGATTCAAATAGGCAGAGGGAACCCAATTTTCGACACATGGCTTGTTGAGAGGCAAGACTTAAACCAGTTTTTTCTAGTTGCCAGAGACAAAAAAAATGAAAATAACTAATTCCTTAGAATGAGAATCGAACACACGACTGTCTCAATTACGCTGCGCCGCGATGACTTAAACAAAACATACTTTATAAGATGATTAACGCTTCATTTTATTATGTTTGCTGAAGATTTAGTAGTGAGAAAGCAAGAAGTGGGGATTAAAGTCGTCTCAGATAATCTTTGTTTAAGTCTTAAATAGTCCGATAAAGTGCGGAAAATTTTTAAACAACAATAAACATTGAATGGAATTTTAATCCTAAAAAAGACTTTAAAATAAAATTTTTAATCCAGAAATAACTCAAAAAATCAACAATGATGATATCAATTATTATATTATAGTGGGACCAAACCTGACTGTTAGCTCAATTTTTAAGAGTTCGATTTCCACTCAGGGGATGTATAATAATTTCGTAACAAGACAAAGTACGTTTAGGTCCACCATTTAACACACAATTTCCTGAAAATTGAAGGAACCACCACAAGGTTCCCTCTGTCTACCCAGCTGTCTGCGGAATACAGTGTGATGCTAAATCAAATAAAACAAAAATACAAACATATTATTATTTAGGTATGTATCAACCTTGGAAAACGAATTTGGTGTAATCTAGTAGTCTTTAGTATTGAAGTCACGCTCCCTTCCCAGTATTAGCAAACCAAATTAGTACTTTCCAGTAAATAATTCTGTTTGAAAGTAAACGTTAACCGGAAATAGAGATACGATGTACGACAACCACATATCGTCGTTGCGCTTGCCAAAACCGCTATGTGTTTTTAGTCAAGTTTTCAGGAGAGACAAAAAACTATCTTATTTATTAAATAATAGCTTTATCAAAAAAATATAAATGCAGTATGGTGACAAAATATGGTATGCTTGAACTGAGATACAAGCGAAAATGATAAAATGTACCCTTCATCTGCAATATTTTTTTTTAACCATTTTGATGCACATATCAGATTTGTCTTGTAACCACCATTTCTTACAAGTGAAAAATATGCACATATCAGTTTTGTAAAAGACCATAATCGGATTTATTTAATGTTATTATGAGAATAATAACAATGTGTTAAACTAATGATTTGTAATGATAAACGTACAAAATTGTTGGTTTGGTCCTTTTTTACGTGAAAACAGTTATCTGAAAATCTGATAACGATAAAACAGTATGGTACTGGTATATTAATCTTATGGTTATTAATACTAATTATAATTAACAAAAAAATGTTTAATAGAAAACTCGAAGGGTTGTTAGAAAGTGGTTAGGAAAGGTTTATAGATAGATTAAGCCTTTAATGCTTATCCCTTCAATAACTAGGTAAATTTAATTTTAATAAACAGAGTGCGACAGTATTTCACGCCAAAACACCGATTGGCTCTGAATAGGGCCCAGGTTCGGCTTCATATGGAGTACTCTTCTCATCTCTGGGCTGATGCATCATCATGTAACAGCTTGACCACGTAGAGCCGTACGGAACGTTGGAGCCCCAATGATGTGTGAAAGGCTTGACACATTCGCTTTGTGCAGAGATGTCTCCTCGCTGTGCTTTCTCTACTGCATTTATTAGGGGAAGTGTTCTGCAGAAATGTTTGACCTGTTACCTGCCGCCGAATTTTCTAACCGCACAGTACGTCACAAACTGAAGTATCATCCACATCATCTGGATACGTGCCACTCCACGTCTGTGTGGTTTGGTACGAACTTCCTTCCACGCGCCACGCAACTGTGGAATAGCCTACCTATGGCAGTGTTTTCAGGTTGATACGACATGGATACCTTCAATAAACACGTTTTCTCCTTTTTTTCTCTGATGTTACACGAGGTCGTCGGCGGTGGTGGTCACTTACGATTAGGTAACCTGTACGCTCGTTTGCCTTATCGTAAGTCCAAGCTGAAGCTAATAAGGACATATCTGCGATCGACAATCTTGCAATCTAGATTAACAAACTTAACAACTTTATCAATCGAAAATGAAATTGCAGAAAACATAGACTTTGAATGCCTAATAAAAGAGTTTGCAGATAGAAAGGCAATAATTTAAATATTTTTTTTAAATAAATGATTATTTCATTGTACCCATTCTCTTTTTTGGATGTTATTGAATTGTAGTTATGGGGCGCCGAAAAAACTTCGCCCAGGGCGCCAGTAGTGCTAAAACCGGCACTGTATACTTCAAACATGTGTGTCGTGATGTGCTTGCTCTGCAGTAATGACTAAACTTGAACTTTTGACCCTAAGTCTAAAACTATTCTCACAGGCTTCTTACAGAAGCTGACTTACAAGAAGGATTTCTTGGTTTACTTTCTGAAGATGATTCTGGTTTGGTGGCATACAATTTATTGGCTTTATCTTTTTAATTTATGTCTTTTAATTTATGGCTTTATTCATGAATTAAAAGTATCGTTAGTTAAGTGTCTTTTACAATTGTATTAGGTACGCCTTTCCTATAACTCTCTGCTTCGTATTAAAGTCGAACTTTTTTTATTGTTGTATATTTCATCAATATCCATCTCCTTGAAGTTTTCTCCAGCTTATTTATCTAGTATGAAGTGACCAGTTCCGAGTTCGGCTGACTCCCCCATTACAAATTCTCCAGTAGCTTCATCTAGGTACAAATGAGTCATATTTTCAACCAATACTATACTGAATCTGCTATTTCTATCGGCAGTGACTGAGATTTGAGCTCTGCCTCATTATATACCGATAAGGTAGGGCTCGAGTGACGGTTCCCCTTTATGTATTACATTACATAATGTATTACATTCCTCATCGAATCATTGCTGCTGGATCATAACTGCACATAACGAATTTGTCATTGCCAAAAATAAAAATTATGTGCACATATCGATTTTGTTAAAACGACTTCTAGACGGAAATACTACATATTTGTTTTTGTAGGCTATGCAGAGTACTATTTTAATGCTATTTATCGAATAAAAAAAAAATCAAAAAAATACACATAACGATTTTGGCAGGCGCACCGACGATATGTAATGTTGGGATTATTTTAGACCGGATTTTTTTTTTGGTATTGGCGCTTGGATAAAAAGTCTCCGTCTAGACGCAGTGTCTCGAATATTGAGCGGAATGTAAAGTACGTAGTGTCTGCACACTAAGATTCCTTACCCATATCTAAAAAAGCGAAGCTCGAAAAAGTTACCATCAACAATCGGTTTTTAATAACTCATTGTACGCATTGTACAAGTGTCTTCGTTATATATTAATATATTTTTATAGATATCTCATGAAATATCAAAAAAAATCCAAATCCTCTTTTAAAAACGTGGTCAAACCGCCTGACCTGGCATACTAAAACCTATGATACAATCAACATAACATATAAAGACGTACATAAACACAAAAGGTTACATTATATAATGGAAATGACTATTTGCCCGAGGAAGGAAGTGGGCCCCGTCATCTCCGTTTTAAATCGTGATTGTCATCTATGATTTTTGATTTAGTATTGGGTTTAATATTAGTACAAAATTTTAAATTATTTTAACATAATGTCCAGGTATAGGTTCTGCTTGACTTCATCCATATGATTATTTAAGCCACTTTGTTTCCACTTTCCCCCCCTAAATTTCGAGATATTATGTATAGAGCAGCGATACTCAACGCTGCTACTAAAGCAAGTAATAAACAATTCGTTCCCCTGAGTGGAGATCGAAGCCACAATCAGCACGTTCATCACCACGATTGTCCTTATTATCTATAGTTTATTTTGTGTTGTTATGAGTAAGATGACAGAGCACAGCGTTGAGTTTCGCCACACAACACGCAATAACAAAAATCTTCAAAAGTTAAGCGGTGCGTGAGTGTCTTAACACTAGTTTCCACCCTACCCTGCTTCATGCGGGATACTAAAACTATAGATAATATTGAGGTCACGTCTAAATCTTTTAATTGTCTACAATAACCTTTGATCCATAAAACGTACGGTGATGTAGTTTATAAGTATTGTCCCTAATACCTGCCTTGACTCACTCTCATGTGACAGTTGCGCTTCCCAAGAACTGACACTCATTGTTTAAACAGAACTTAAACTATAAAAACATTGTTTCTTTATTATGTTTATTCAAATGTAATATTAGGTAAAGTACACAAATTGTAAGAAATGATTGGGATGGGTTTGAATTTTGAGACAAATAATGTAGGTTCAATCAAATCGTTAAAGTTTTATTTGTTAAGCTAGTCCAATCATTTTTTATGTTGTCAATTAAGAGAATGTCAGTATTGTCAGTTTTGGGAGTTCCAAGTCTTGGAAGGCACTGGTGCTGAGAAGAGCCAGCAAGAAATTTGATTCGAAATGTAGCTTCACGCTTTTTAACCGACTTCTGTAAGAAAAGGAGGTTATCAATTCGACTGTATTTTTTTTTTTTTTTTTATTATTTTATTTTTTTTATGTTTGTTACCTCATAACTTTTAACTGGGTGGACCGATTTTGATATTTTTTTTTTATTTGAAAGGTATAGCTTCCCGAATGGTCCCATTTTTTTTTGGTCCATGTCTGACAATGGTATCTATGAGAAAATCACATATGTATGTGCGCGACAAATAGCCGAATAACTCAATGTCGCGCTGATCGATTTTGATGATTCTTTTTTATTTGAAAGGATACACTTCAAGGATAATTTGGTGAAAGTTTGGTTAGGTTTCGATTATGGAATCCGGAGAAAATTGAGAAAGTTTGTTTTTTTTTGGTCAAAAATTAATTATACTGTAATAGTTACAAGCAAAAACTTTTTAAATTGATGTCAGAGGTGAGATTCCTGATCGTTGCATTTCTTT
>JAEBDU010009695.1:0-10570 GCA_016802625.1 Heliconius numata | reverse complement strand
GCTAATGTCACGCAGATTGAAGATGCACTGGCTCGTGAGTTTTTTTTTTGTTTTATTTAATCTGTGCTTTTTTTCTGTTTAATCTGTGTTATATAAATTTGATTAAAGTTTTTAAAACGAATATATTTATAATAAAAGACAGGACGGCAATATAATTATGGTATTTTGTTGAATAACTTTGAATAACTAATGTAAACTATTTAATTTAATTTTAATTTTTTAATTAAAAATTGTTTAATTCTAATATAATTAAAAAAAAATTAACTTACACCTACCCATTAAATAAACATATTTATTTATTATAGTTTGGGAGAAAATAAAAAATCAAAAAGAAAACGAAAGATTCTTTGCAGAAAACGATGAAGAGTTTGAAGATTCACAAGGAAATGTAGTCAATAGAAAAACTTTTGAAGATCTAAAACGTCAAGGATTGCTTTAAATTAGTGATATTATTATTATATATTATAGTAATAAATGAAATACATAATTATAATTTACTTTTATTCCTTTACTTTCGTTTTTACATTTAAAATTATAGTACCCATTGCTTAGAATCCATTTAAACTAGTACTAAATTTGAGGATGTGTGTGGATAGTGAATTATTACGATATTCACCAGAAATGAATGAAAAAGTACAGATCTGAACTTTTGCGTATTGTACATTCGCGAAGAAAATAATAAAAGTAGAAAAATATCCTAAAAACAACTGCGCATCCATCTACAGCTTACTTTAGTGCCACTCACATCATTCGCAGCAATTGATATTCCGCAATAAGTATTCCTTTCTTGCTTAATTTTAATTTCACCCAGATTTGATGTTTTTATTAAATTGTTTAGACTAATTTTTAGTTTGCCCGTTCCACGTAGATTGGAATATGAATTCAATGCCAAAGTACACTCATCTATTCCCAAATATTTATTTTGTCTTTGATTAAATGTCAATGTCAATGTGAAGTTTAAATGCTTGTCTATCGCATGTGGGCATCCGACTGTCAGTAATCATAACAAAGTATTTACAACAATTTATATTAATAAAAAGTAAAGTGATAACTAATTTTAAGTTATAAAATGTATTTTATATAAGTAAGGAATGTGAGTTTTAAATAACAGTTCAACATGTCAGAAGGAAAGAGAAGCAGTCAAATATTTACCGGAGCGCGAGTTTTAGGTTATGTCAGTACACATGTCCCTTTTGTGGCACGATTTATTAAAAGAAGAGGAGAAACATTGCTTTGTACAAGTGTGGGAAAGTGGTTTCACACTTATGGATGTGATAAATTCCGTTTATTAAGTGTAAGTGGCGAACATCCCGCCCCTATAACATGTATGAGTGGAGACAGTTTTCATGTGTATACGGCAAGTGAAAACGACATTTACGCGTGGCGGCGAGGCTGTGAACTCAAACATGTTTACAAAGGGCATCAAGCTCCTATACATAAAATTTTACCTTTTGGTATACATCTTATAACTATAGATGAAGATAATGTCCTAAAAATATTTGACATTAAAGAGGAAACAGAGTTTTTAGATCTTCCTTTTGATGAAGAACACTTTAAAATAACATCAATATGTCATCCACCTACTTATTTAAATAAGATTTTACTTGGCAGCGAACAGGGTCAATTGCAGTTATGGAATATTAGGACATCAAAACTTGTATATACTTTCAAAGGATGGCAATCTCCGGTTGTAGTGACACAACCGGCACCCGCAGTAGATGTGGTTGCTATTGCTTTAAAGAATGGAAAAATTGTCCTCCATAACATTCGTTTTGATGAAATTGTTATGGAATTTAATCACGATTGGGGGGAGATAAGTTGTTTGTCATTTAGAATGGACGGAGTGCCCATAATGGTGACGGGAAGTACTAAGGGTCATTTAGTAATGTGGGATTTAGAAGAAAGAAGAGTTAAATCTCAAATTCAGTCTGCTCATTTCTCAAGTATTGCTGGCTTGCAGTGCTTACCTTCAGAACCTTTAATGGTTACTAATTCTCAAGATAACTCTTTGAAGATGTGGATATTTGATATGCCTGATGGTGGGGCAAGGTTATTAAAAAGAAGGTAATTTTTTTTTGATAAATGGAATATAATGATTTTATTACTATTTTTCAGCATCTTCAACCTTTTTCACAAAGTAGCTTGATTAAGACACTATTACCTGCACACTTTCCAATTAATTTGTAAAATATTTTTGAGTGGCAGAACTTTGTCAATTAGACTGGGGAAATGTAAATAATTTAAATTTAACCATTGACCTGAGTGGGAATTCATAACAAGTTACACACCATTCTTTTATTATATTTTATTAGAATAAGGATTTTTTGCTATTATAGAGAAGGACATGCATTACCACCAAACTTGGTGAGGTATTGTGAGCCTACTGGTGAGAATATACTTGCAGCAGGCAGGGATAGCAGTTTACATATAATGAACACTGTGACTGAAACATTTAATAAAAGCATGGGTAAAGCTTCACAAAACAAAAAAGCTTCTAAAAAGAAAAGTAAGTTCAAATATTTATTAAATTTTCATAATAAAATCAATCTTCACATGTGTTAATTAAATATTTTTATTTTGCTGTTCCTGTAGACAAATTATGATGTTGAATTACACTAGGTTTTCTATGCTCACACTAAAATATTTATTTATGTCAATATTAATTATGTGCCTGTCTTTATTATTATTTGTTCTTATTTATTTTTTTAGAGAGACTACAAATAGATAATCTTATTCTACCACCAATAATAAAATTGAGTTCATGTATGCAAAGAGACAAGCAGTGGGACAGTATAGCTTCGTTGCACGAGCGTAAATATGTGGCAACAACATGGTCCTATAATAAAATATGTATGGGACAACACAAACTAAAGCCCCCAGAAATGGAAAAAGGAGTTCTAGCAACATGTTTGACTGTTACACATTGTGGAAATTTTGTTATTATTGGTAAGTTCTTTAAAATTATTGTGTTGTAGTAGTAGTGTAGTGTTAAGACAATTCCCAATTTCCGTCTAATTTTGGCAGTCCGTGCTAAATGGCGGAACTCAACACTGCGCTTTGTCTCTTTACCAAGGCAGGGAAATGAAAATAATTAATTCTACTGAGTGGAAATCGAACTAATAACCGACTTGTTAATAGTCAGATGCTATGATATAATGTGCAATATTATTTAATATAATATTTTTTTGCTTCCCAATATTATTTCCTAATATTTTATATAAATTTATTTTCCATTTAAGGCTACAGTAATGGCCAAGTTCACAAATTTAACATGCAGTCAGGTATATACAGAGGTCACTATGGGAGTGAGAAGAAGATTGCGCATAAGGGGGCAGTAAGAGGCGTTGAGACAGATTTGTGTAATCAAAGGGTTATTACAGCTGGTGCCGATGATAGATTGAAGTTCTGGTATTTTAAATCAAGTAAGTGTATCTTTATTTACAAATTAAATTAAAAGATAAAGTTGGCACAATCCAGTGTACAGAAACAGAAAAATGTATGTGGCCATAATACATCATAATTATGAGAAAGCAAAGATGATGGATTTTTATTTATTGTTCTGTCATTATCTTTAATGATCATTCATACAAATGAAAAGCCTTGCCAACAGATGGTATTATACTTCTTATTAGTTTGGCATTAAGTTCTGCTACTTTAGGTGTCTTACAATATGTGGACGGTGAAGAATGAAAGAAAGAAACCTTATTAGCTTTTTTTTTTATAGTTGGTTATTATTCCCGACAAATAAGTACTTACTGACTAAAAAAAATATAAATAAAAAAAAAAAAACTCCATTAGTATAATTTATGTTTCAGCTAAAACTCCTTATCATGTACTAAAATTAGAAGAATCAGTGAGTATGACAAAATGTCATAGAGACAGTGGTCTATTAGCTTTAGCGAATGAAGACTTCTCCATAACGCTAGTGGACATGGACACTATGAAAGTTGTGAGGCGATTTGACGGACATGTCGGCAAAATAAATGATATCGACTTCGATTGTCAAAGTCGGTATGTTATTTTTTAAAATATTTATTGATTTTTTATTTAGAGAAGTAGGCTATTAAGTACAAATTAAATTATATTAGTGTTTATATTTTTTTTCGCCTAGAGAAAAAATTGAAAGCAATCTCTTATTGAAGCTCTAAATATATTAACTTTTTAATCTTTTAACGGATATTTGATGATATTTTTCGCTATGGCATAAGACGAGAAAATTTATATTTTATTTATAAGTTATTTTTTTATTAAATTGTTTATATTCTGTTTTAGATGGTTAGTTTCATCATCAATGGACTGCACTGTTTGTACTTGGGATATACCTACCGCTCAACTGGTTGATATATATTCGGTAATAATTTTAAAATCTTATTACGATTACATTTTACCGTTTTTCATTATGCGTTCATAGAAAGTGTTCACAAAATTTGGTTATTTCTAATTTTATAACTTTTAATTGTTTAGTATTTACTTTTCGATGTACGCTTTTATTCCTCTAATTATACTTTAAAATGTTATTAAAAAAGTTCCTGGTAGTCTGAGGCTTTCGTGGCACAGTAAAACAAAACTACTACCTGTAACCGCAAGCATGTTATAGCTTCAATTTCCACTAAGGGGACTATATCGTCGTTGCGCTTGCCAAAACCGCTATGTGTTTTTAGTCAAGTTTTCAGGAGAGACAAATTTATTAAATAATAGCTTTATCAAAAAAATATAAATGCAGTATGGTGACAAAATATGTTACGCTTGAACTGAGATACAAGCGAAAATGATAAAATGTACCCTTCATCTGCAATAAATTTTTTTAACGATTTTGATGCACATATCAGATTTGTCTTGTAACCACCTTTTCTTACAAGTGAAAAATATGCACATATCAGTTTTGTAAAAGAACATAATCGGATTTATTTAATGTTATTATGAGAATAACAACAATGTATTAAACTTAAAACAAATATGTATACTAATGATTAGTAATGATAAACGTAAGGAATTGTTGGTTTGGCCCTTTTTTACGTGAAAACAGTTAATCTGATAACGATAAAACAGTATGGTACTGGTATATTAATCTTATGGTTATTAATACTAATAATAATTAACAAAAAAATGTTTAATAGAAAACTCGAAGGGTTGTTAGAAAGTGGTTAGGAAAAGTTTATAGATAGACTAAGCCTTTAATGCTTATCCCTTCAATAACTAGGTAAATTTAATTTTAATAAGCAGAGCGCGACAGTATTTCACGCCAAAACACCGATTGGCCCTGAATAGGGCCCAGGTTCGGCTTCATATGAAGTACTCTTCTCATCTCTGGGCTGGTGCATCATCATGTAACAGCTTGACCCATTTGATACATACGCGTCATATACAACGTAGAGCCGTACAGAACGTTGGAGCCCCAATGATGTGTTCGAAAGGTTTGACACATTCGCTTTGTGCAGAGATGTCTCCTCGCTGTGCTTTCTCTATTGCATTTATTACGGGGAGTGTTCTGCAGAAATGTTTGACCTGTTACCTGCCGCCGAATTTTCTAACCGCACAGTACGTCACAAACTGAAGTATCATCCACATCATCTGGATACGTGCCACTCCACTTCTGTGCGGTTTGGTAGGAACTTCCTTCCACGCGCCACGTAACTGTGGAATAGCCTACCTATGGCAGTGTTTTCAGGTTGATACGACATGGATACCTTCAAAAACCACGTTTTCTCCTTTTTTTCTCTGATGTTACACAAGGTCGTCGTCGGTGGTGGTCACTTACGATTAGGTAACCTGTTTGCCGTTTGCCTTATCTTTTTTTCAATAAACAAGGAGGGTTTTCGAAGCTGAATAAGGACATATCTGCGATCGACAATCTTGCAATCTAGATTAACAAACTTAATAACTTTATCAATCGAAAATGAAATTGCAGAAAACATAGACTTTCAATGCCTAATAAAAGAGTTTGCAGATAGAAAAGCAATAATTTAAATATTTTTTTTAAATAAATGGTTATTTCATTGTACCCATTCTCTTTTTTGGATGTTATTGAATGGTAGTTATGGGGCGCCGAAAAAATTTCGCCCAGGGCGCCGGTAGTGCTAAAACCGGCACTGTATACTTCAAACATGTGTGTCGTGATGTGCTTGCTCTGCAGTAATGATTAAACTTGAACTTTTGGCCCTAAGCCTAAAACCATTCTCACAGGCTTCTTACAGAAGCTGACTTACAAGAAGGATTTCTTGGTTTACTTTCAGAAGATGATTCTGGTTTGGTGGTATACAATTTATTGGCTTTATCTTTTTAATTTATGTCTTTTAATTTATGGCTTTATCCATGAATTAAAAGTATCATTAGTTAAGTGTCTTTTACAATTGTATTAGGTACGCCTTTCCTATAACTCTCTGCTTCGTATTAAAGTCGAACTTTTTTTATTGTTGTATATTTCATCAATATCCATCTCCTTGAAGTTTTCTCCAGCTTATTTATCTAGTATGAAGTGACCAGTTCCGGCTGACTCCTCCCTTACAAATTCTCCAGTAGCTTCATCTAGGTACAAATGAGTCATATTTTCAACCAATACTATACCTGCTCGCTTTGAATCTGCTATTTCTATCGACAGTGACTGAGATTTGAGCTCTGCCTCATTATATACCGATAAGGTAGGGCTCGAGTGACGGTTCCCCTTAATGTATTACATTATATAATGTATTACATTCCTCATCGAATCATTGCTGCTGGATCATAATTGCACATAACGAATTTGTCATTGCCAAAAATAAAAATGAAGTGCACATATCGATTTTGTTAAATTGACTTCCAGACGGAAATACTACATATTTGTTTTTGTAGGCTATGCAGAGTACTATTTTAATGCTATTTATCGAATAAAAAAAAAATCAAAAAAATACACATAACGGTTTTGGCAGGCGCACCGACGATATATAGTTTATTCATATTTCCTCGCTTGGGAAAAAAAAACGAGGCGTTGGATAAGCCCAGTCATAACGCGATGTCTTAAATACTGGCACTGTCTCTCCACTTTATTTACTCTCTATCTTTCTATGAGTGAAAAAATGGCAGTAGTATTCTACTCTTTTCATATAAAATAAGTAATTAATTTTTCTTTTTTTAGCCAATGACATATGTAGGCATAGGCATAGGAAACTTATTGCTAAGATACTAATTTAATCACTTTTCGAAACATCACATATAGTGTGGCGATACTTATATAATATTTCATTCCCCCGCCTGAGAATATAACCCACGACAGTCATCAAGTTATTTAACTAATATATATATATATATATATATTAGTAATTATTATTTTATCTGTTTGTTTGTTTTAGGTAGAAAAACCATGCACGTCTCTCAGCATGTCCCCAACTGGGGATTTCTTAGCGACCACCCACGTCGGTGAATTGGGAGTGTTTCTGTGGGCAAATAGACTGTTGTATGAAAAAGTATTCTTGAAGCCCATAGATAGAGATGCTGTTGATATACCACAATTAAGTAAGTGTATTAAATATATATGTATTTGTAGGTCACACTCAGAGATGTTGATTAATGTTAACTTGTGGTATATTTATGTAGGTGCTTTTGTAGTTTTGTGTAATGAGATTAATTTTTGTTTTGAGATTAATTAGCTCTATTTGCCATCTTGTAGTGATACAAGATATTTTTTAATTTTATTTAAATATTTGCCAATAACTACAATATTGTACAAAATTTTTGTACTTTGTTCTATATTGTACAACTTTATCCTGTATCCCTCTTATTAGTAGGGTAGGCAGAGAGAACGAATGACACTGTTCCCCACGAACCGCTTAATTTATGAGACATTGCGTGTTGAGTGACGTAAATAAAGGCCGCGCTTTGTCTTACTAGAGCGAGAAAATGAAATCAATGCCCCGAGTGAAAATCGAACCCAAAACTGTCACGTTTATAGATGACGACAACCACTAAAGATGATCGTAATTTAATAATTTTATTATCTAAGTCGATAATAATAAAAAACCTCATTTCTTTCAGAACTACCAACATCTGCTTCTGAAAAACCAGACATTGAAGACCTAGGAATAATTGACATTGGTGAACCAGAATACAAATCACCGGAACAAATAAGCGAAGAACTCATAACGTTATCTGGCCAACCCACTTCAAGATGGCTTAACTTATTAAATTTAGATATAGTTAAAAGAAGAAATAAACCTAAAACTCCACTAACAGTACCTAAATCAGCGCCATTTTTCCTACCAACTATACCCAGCTTGGAACTAGAATTTGATCTAGAAAAAGATAAACACAATAATTCCGATAATAAACTCTTAATACCGGAATCCTTGTCAACTCTGACGCCATTTGCAAAAAAATTAAACAACTGTGAACAAGATGGCGACTATAAAGAATGTATTGAAAAATTAAAAACGTATTCGCCGTCTTCTATCGAAGCGGAAATAACAAGTATGGCGCCGGACGCAGGCGGAAATATAGACCTAATGAAGCAATTTCTCAAACTTTTAGAAATTATATTAAAGTCGAATAAAGATTTTGAATTGGCTCATTCGTATTTGAGTTTGTTTTTGAAAATACACACTAAGGTAATAAGTGAAGAAGAAGAGTTAAGAAAAGTGTTGGAAATAGTGGAGGAAGCCGCGACACAAGCTTGGTCTAAATTACAGAACCTATTGTTATACAATATATGTGTTGTTAAAGCATTAAAGGATATGTAATATTATTGAGTTTTAATTTTTATTTCTATTTAGGCATATCGCTGTCTATATAACTTTAGGCTTTCGTGAGCACCTCCTTGAGCATTCTCTATAACATTGCCAGATGTCCCGATTTTAGTTTTTAATTAGCTATAGACTTAACTGTCTTAGATATAGAGTAAGCCAAATAGTTATTATCTTAAGTATAGTGCCGATTTTCCATTAAAAATAATTTTATAATGCTATGTATCACACAATAAATTAAAAAATCTCTTTTTTTGTATAAAACACAAACGTCTACCCGTGCGAAGTCGGGACGGGCCGCTAGTTACTTATTATTACCTCTCCAGTACTACAAGTAACTCTATTATCAATTTCTAAAATTACTACGAATCTACTTAATATTAATTTAACTATTTCAATAGGAGGCCCCTTAACAGCTTAACTAAGTTAGACTCTAATATCTGCTCAGTTAATTGGAAGAGATAGGCACTTGTAACTTTTTTAAATAATCGATATTTTTTCAATAAAATACACATACTGTGGAATATCGATATTTGTGATACTTCCAGTATAATGAAAAAATACTTAAATTGAGCATACTTATATAGATACCTATTTAATTTTTTTTACTTGTGACTAGTAAGTGAGTCACCTATAAATTTAATACAATTTCGATTAATAATTTTGCAGTAGCATTGTAAAGTATTTGTTTTTTCTGCTTTACATGATTTTAGAAATAAAGAAAAAAAAAAGAAATATATAAGAGACCATAATTTCGTTATTAGTAGGTACCTATAGCTATAATAATATATTTAGGCATTAGAAAAAACTAAAAATACCAATCGAATAAAATACAATGCAAAACCGGAATTCGAACTGATCATCGATTATTATAATAAATTTATCATTATAAAACCACAGACGTCCTTTCAAACGTTTATTGAATATTTTCCAGAGTCAATCAAGTCGCGGCTGACTACCGATAGCTGTGAAGCCAGCATTCATTAATGGCCGTCTCATTTTCGCAATAAGTATTCATTTCTACGAGGGGAGACGTTTGCAATGAAAATCTGATTGCGCTTCCTTTGCGTTATGATTGTACCTACCTACCTACCTACCTACCTACCTTAGGTAGAGGTACCTACCTATCAATATCCTCGGTTCCCTTTGTTGGAAGGATGGAGTGGTAAGTAAATGTTTGCCTTATATTGCCTACTTTCATTACTACGCAGTGATGAAAGTATTACGTAAATATTTATTGTATAGGTAGGTAGTTTATAATTGTATTGTTCTCGCGAAAAAGCTTTTTTTTTATTACTTATGATTTTTTTTTATTGTTTGTTTCTATTGTTACTTTTTGTTGTTTTTATTGATATTACCTAATCATATTTTTTGTTATGATGTGTTATCCTATCCATTGAGTAACATAATAGTAGGTTAAATTAATGAAAAATTAAATTACATATTAATATTAAATTAAAATTTTGAATATGCACCCGCATTTATTCTACAATTAAGTAATAGGAGATACATATATATTTTTTCACTCTATATGGCAGAGTACAACAGATACAATTTAATGTTAAGACACTACATTCCCCATGCACCGCTTAATTTTCGGTAAGTATATTGTGTAACTCAACGCCGCATTTAGTCTTCTTATCTGTCCGAGTAAAAATAAACAATTTGTTTCCCATTAATTTCCCATATAATAGAATTATATAATAACATAAAACGCATTTTACATAACTCTTAATATTTTAATATCATTTGTAAGCAAGGAAATGAATAGGACGATATCATTTTCTATTACCGATATCAATTCCGAGCCATTTAACAGATCCAGTGAAAAGTAGACTTTATAAAGTGGATTTGAGGAG
>JAEBDU010009690.1:0-21470 GCA_016802625.1 Heliconius numata | reverse complement strand
TTTCGAAATTGCGAATAGTTTTAGAGAAAAACGCATTTAATTGTTGATACATCACGCCGTTGACTCATCAGCTGTGCCGACTCAAGTATTACTTATCCCTTACTCTCAGCATATAAATAAGTATATTAGTTACATTGGCCATTTAATGTAGATCAAAACTGTCTTTTACTGTTTCTTCATTTTAATAAGTACTTTAGAAGTTGTTACAATATCAAAACATCCTTGCTGCGAAACGCGCCCCGCGACGTTTTGCTTATACAAGCGCGTTATGAGCAGTCATCGGTGGTTCAGTGGTAGAACGCTCGCCTGCCATGCGGGCGGCCCGGGTTCGATTCCCGGCCAATGCATTCTATTTAATTTTCCTCACAGGCAGCCACGTAGTGCTTGCTTTTCATCAGGAACAGAATACCCTCTTCAGCATTAACCACAAGCTCGAAAAAAAAACCCGCCCGCTATAGAGGCATAGCAACGAAGATTTAGATGCGTTTGCACGTATTGGATAATTGGAATTGAATGTATTATTTCAGCGCGATATATTTGGTTTCATATTTTTTGTAGTAGTTATTAGTAGGTAGGCTTTTGTTTATAATTTCTTCAATTTAAAAATAGTCATTTAAATATATTTTAATAGGTGCTTGAAAAGATTAGTAGCACAGATTTAAAATTACGGTACCTACTAAAAAATCCTTGCTGTGTAAAACAATTGGAAAATCCTTATTGAAACTACGAAAATGCGGGTTGCATTAGGGTTTAATAAATTTTCACATTATCTTAAGTGCTTTGCAAACATACATTATATGAATAATCCAGTAATAAAAGCGGGCGAAGCCGCAAGGGGGTCGCTAGTATCTTATAAAACAAAGTCGCTTTTCGTGTCTGTCTGTTGTTTCTAACTCTTCTTCTTCTAAACCACCCAACGGATTTTTATGCGGTTTTCACCATTAGGTCGAGTATTTTTCGTAGAAGGTTTATATATAGTTTATTATTTGTACATTCTTATGTAAATTAACATAAATACGATAAATGTGTATAAAGTCCTACCCGTTGAGACACTTTCGCGCATGCGCTGCTTTAATGGTAAGTACTACATGAAAATAATGTACTGGAGTTTTGTTCCTCTTAATAAGATCTACAAAAAAGTCTACGACGGCATATTCGTATCTTTTAAGAATAACGTGTAGTGGTCATTTTTCTGTCTTAAAATAATAATTTCAATATATTTTTTATTGTGAGTCATATTTTTCCATAATGGTATTAATCCTTATCCTTTAAAATACTTTATTAATTTTCTACGTTAAACGAAGATAAAATTTTCTCTTTTACACTATTTCGAAATTGCGAATAGTTTTAGAGAAAAACGCATTTAATTGTTGACACATCACGCCGTTCACACATCAACTGTATCGAGTCAAATTTCACTTATCCCTTACTCTCAGCATATAAATAAGTATATTAGTGACGTTGGCCATTTAATGTAGATCAAAACTGTCTTTTACTGTTTTTCATTTTAATAAGTACTTTAGAAGTTGTTACAATATCAAAAAATCCTTGCTGCGAAACGGCTCGCCACTCGCCATGCGTCCGCCGCGCCCGCCTGCCTTACACGCATCGGTGGTTCAGTGGTAGAATGCTCGGCTGCCACGCGGGCGGCCCGGGTTCGACTCCCGGCTTTTCACCATGGACATAATACCCTCTTCAGCATTAACCACACGCTCGAAAATAAAAACCCGCCTGCCTTTATAGCAACGAAGATTTAGATGCGTTTGTATTGGGTAATTGGAGTTGAACGTATTATTTTTGTTTTGTTTATAATTTCTTCCGTTTAAAAATAGTCATTTAAATATATTTTAATAAGTACTTGAAAAGATTAGTAGCACAGATTTAAAATTACGGTACCTACTAAAAAATCCTTGCTGTGTAAAACAATTGGAAAATCCTTATTGACACTACGAAAATGCGGGTTACATTAGGGCTTAATTAATTTTCACATTATCTTAAGTGCTTTGCAAATATACATTATATGAATAATCCAGTAGTAAAAGCGGGCGAAGCCGCAAGAGGGTCGCTAGTTTTAAATAAAGTTTTAAATACGATTTACGACTAACACAATAATGGTGTAAATTCTTGAAAAGTGACAAACCTGACGTTACTTAAACTTAAATGAAGTTTTCAATATAAAATTTAACTGCTATCCGTATTTTAGTTCTTTAATTCATTTTATTATGCAACCTTATAGAGGAAGTCGTGGAAGCTAACAACTTAAAGTGGTTTTAGAGTATTAGAGCACTTATTCGAAGTACATAGTTGTTAAGAAAGTTTTATAAGAACTTTATTAACATTTTCTTTTCAAAGTAAATCAGTCTTAAATTTGACAGTTTTTATTATTTATTCTGTGTCAATTAATTTTAAATGTCAAAATGGAAAAATGTGGCAAAAATAATTAAAATGGCCTAAAGTTCCTAATGTCATTATAAGTACAAATGTATAACGATTATAAGCTTCCTTATGTTTGGCAAAAACACGGTATTTTATTGAAAATGAATGCAGGTATGTTTCAATCTTAAACTGTAATTCACAGAAGGGTTACTCATGATTACATTACAGAAAAAAAAATGAAAAAAGAGTAATATTTGTAGTCTTAGGACTTGAAAAATCATCACAGGGTGTAGGTTTTTCCGATATTTTTTTAAATCAATATAATATGAAAAATACATGGCACAGATTTTTTAAAATATTTTTCTCATAACTGTCACTGTCACCTGAAATTGGTCTATCACCTGTTTTCGTTTTATCGTTGACTCCTGGGACAGCCTGTATATATACTAGTGCACAAATAAATATTTTAGTAGTATATGTAATTTATGCAATTTCACTATACACAAAAATTCATTAGAAGACCAAGATAAAATAACTAAAAAAAAACTATTTTTAATATAAGTAGCTTTTCTAACCAAAGCTTACCTGTAAAACGAACTTTCCTCAAAAATTTCAATAGCTCCGCGCCACTTGCCGGTCGCATGGCATCGCACAGACCTCGCCTGCCACCGCATACTTCTGCATGCATATCTCTGTAGAAAAGAAAAGGTTATTTTTATAAGCACGATGGTCGTGGGTACAATCCCCACTGGAGGAAATACTTTTCTTAGCTTTAAGCTATATCTGTGTTGAGTGGCGGAACTCCGCTCCGCCGCGCTTTGATCTATTGAGAGCCAGAGACCAGAGCGAGAAACATGAAAATATTAAATAATCCATTTCTTCATTTACAGCCGCTTGTGCCACTGAGCCACGACTGGCGAGACTGACTGGTCAATATTAAATTTTGTTTTACACAGTAGGTTCCGTACCTCAAAAGGAAGTTCCACCACTCAACACGCAATGCCTTCAGAATTCGGCGGAAAATAGGAAACGGAAATGTCTTAATGGGAACGTAGCGTCTTAACAAAAGAAAATTTAAATTAATACGTAAGTTGGTAAAACTGGCTCTTTCCTTGATTATATTATGTAATTGAAAACTTACTATTATATAGTGGGCTTCAAGATTGGTACACTTATATACCATAAAATCGATAATAAACTAATTTGTCGTACACATGTCAATGGGGATTATATGAGATGGGTACCATGTTCAATTTCCGGCTTATCACATGCAAATAATCCTTTGAACGTGATACTCGATGTCATCTTAAATGCATTACATAGCACTTAAGCTTTAGCACATAAATGCTTCATAAATGTTATTAATCTATGTTAATCTATGTTAAATGACATATAAGCGCAGTTGACATGGCTTTGACTTTAAGCGCAATGGTTGTGGGTTCGATTCTTACTCGAGGGTTGCTTGTATATATTCCGAAGAATCGGAATGGGAATGAGGAAAAAAGAGTGTCTCAAATCTAGAACTATACAAATGTGGCAAATTAATATGAAAAGTAAGGTCAATTAATATAAAATAATATAGGTATAGTAGGGTAATAAGTAATATAGTAATTTATTTTAATTGTATATTATGATGATGCTGATCTCAGAAATTACTGGGTCGAATTAAAAATTCTTTTTGTATTGTTCAAGTTAATTGTTTCGATGTTACCTTAAGCACTGTACCTGAAGTCAGTGTTACCTTAGACACTTAGAATATGTCACAAACACTAGTGAGTGTATCATAATTAATTATAAACCAAGGATTTGTCACCAAATAACATTAACCATTTCGTACTCTATTTAAATAATCTAAAGCGATTGCCATTCTAACCACAACCTGACCTAACAGGTGTTCCTTTCACGCGTTAATTAACGGATCTTAGACCCCCAAATGAGGGTAGCGAATACAAATATCTATTATATACATATATGAGTATGTATATATATTTATACAACCATTCTTACTTGACCTCGTGTTCTAAGGTTTGTGGATTTAGGCTACTGTTGGTTCTGTTAAGTGGTCTACGTCGAACTTTGTAAGGTATTTTCTAGGTTTCCTCAAATATAGGGATAGTTTATTACGTTATTTAGCGACTGTTTTCTCGTTATTTTAATCCACAATTAAATAATTGTAGGTTATGGGTTCAAATCTTAGCCTATGAAGTTTCTTTTTTGTTTTTTTTTGGCTGGGTAAGTATGAAGAAAAAGACACTTCCGTTCTCCAATTGCTATTACGAAACATGCAAGTCGGGTAAATGAAAACATACAAATTTTCTAGCTAAGATAGATCTTTTGTTTGTTCAGCATTGTGCGGCGTTGAGTGGCGGAACTCAACGCCGCGGTTTGTAAGTTAAGATCTTGTTTTATTCTTTATACTTTTGTCTCAAGTAATATCTATAGGAGCTTGGGCTTTACTTCACGTAACGACCACCAGTGTTTTGTCACGCCAAACTCTAGTTAGGACAAATGCATTGTTGAAGATTTTATTGTAATAGTATTTTTATAAAGAATATATATTATAAAAATAAAATTTTTACAACCTACTAATATTATAAATATGAAAGTTTATGAGAATGGATGTTTGTTTCAATTTCACGCAAAAGCTAGTAAACGAATTTAGGTGAAACATTACTGTAATATAGCTTATCTATTAGAATAACTTATAGGGTACAAGGCTATAATTTATGTTTATTTATATTAATTTTGTTTAATTTGGCTATAATATAACAATAATAATAAGGTTAAAATTGAATTTATTATCTACATTTCGTCATTTCGCATTACAAAATCGTTTACCGCGCAACTTCAATCAGTGTTCACGCGCACAGAAAATGTTATTAAAGGTTTTTTTACTATATATCTGAGATAGATTAGTAGATTTGCCTTGGTTTTGTCTGTTATTTAAAATATTAATAATAGTTCAAAGTTTTTGTCCGAAAATGGAAATTATTAAAATTTTATTTATTACTCCGAATGGCATCGAAACCACAACCATACCGCAGCCAGTGCCACTGTACCACTATAGCTTCAATATAATTCTATTTAATATTTATATTTATTTATTTATTCTTATTATTATTCTTCTCCTTTCTTTTCATCTTATTCTTTCTTCCGGGTAAAAAAAATTCTAAGTCCCTTCTTAGTGGGTGTCCACATTACAAAAATAACATCTGTCCAAATTTCACGTTTCTATATATATATATATAGATAACCTTAAGCGGGCGAAGCGCTTGGGCACATATAGAAAGAGGAAACCAGACTAAAAAACCAGTATATTTTTAAAAAAAAAATTAAAACCAATTTAAAATCAAACATTATAAACAATTATAAACTAAAAACAACCCCGTTTTCAAGTGAAATGTACCATCAAATTTCTTTATTCACGTCGAATTTAGTTCATTTTGTATCTTTTCAACGTTTGTGTAATTCACTGAATGCAAGTCTCTCGTGTGGCCTCGATTCATTCATCTAGTATTACTGTCCTCTTTAAAAACTACATAGAATCAAATGGCAGTACTTTGAAAGATTCTTTTTAATTTTAAATAATTTTATGTATATACTCGTATTTTGGCTTTTTATTACTGTTTCTTTATATTTAAACTCAATATATGATTTTTTAGGGGTCCGTACATTCTATAAGAAAACGGAACTCTTATTAAATCGCTCTGTGCCTGTCTGTCCGTCTGTCCGGATATTTTTTTTCAAGAACGTAACGATCGAACGTAAAAAAAACCCGAATGGTACTTCTGAACTTCGTGAAAGTAAAGAAAATAATTCTAAAAAGGTATAGGACCAAACGTATACCACACCACCAACCATCTGTATCACATACAAACATAGAAAAATACTAAGAGCTTCGGAAGGAAGTAAACGAAATGTTTATTCGTAAATGGAAGTGAGCCTTCAAAGGTTTCGGGTGATATAATATTATGAATTTATGACGTCATCTCAGAGAGAATTATATATCTGACTGTTTACGTTGTGGTTGTGGGTTTGATTTCTAATCAACAGAATGTTAATATTTAAATAATAATTTTACTCACTTTTCGCGGCGCAGCTTTTATATTAGAATTAACTATATTATTAAAAGCTCTTATTTAACTTGCAATGTATGTATGTGGGTTCGGGTGAAATCTTTGAGCTCAATTTTAAAGTAGATCCAATAAATGTTTAATTAAATTGAAACTTTAAAAATTTAAACTTAGCAGATTTTACATAATTAAATTAGTACTAGTTTAGTTCTACACAAGTAAATCGCGCGACAAGCTTTTATGATCATATAAATTGTGTACAATGAGGTTATGAGTTGATAGTTAAAATTTAAAAGACATTTTTTTTTCCTTTTTTGAGCGTTTAAAAAAAGGTTTTTCTAAAAATTATTTTTTTTCTTATTAATATAAAAACAATAATGTTCCTCTGTCCATTACGTTATGGAGGAAAAGGCGTATATCTACCCAAACAGCTCATCCCTATACAAATTAAACGAGCCAAGATAAAATCTTTGCAGTATCCGCATATACCATTTGCAAACCGCTCAGAACCTTATCGGACAGTCCGCACGCGGTGTACAGTGTCGTTAGAGCTGTAATCGCTCTAGCTCTCTAACTAACATTTATACTCGTAGTTTACACTGACTGTAGTTTGATATGTAATATGTTCGAAATTAACGATGAATTTTCTATTATATTATATTAAAATATAGCTTCATGCTGTATCTTGCACATAGCATGGTAGGCAGAGGTAACTAGTGTTAAGACACTTCGTTCCCCATTTTCCGCACAATTCTGGAGGCTTTACGTGTTGAGTGGCGAAATTTAATGCCGTGCTTTGCCAAGATAGCAGAGCGAAGAAATAAAATGTAAATTTAAATAAATTTCCTAGAGTGGGGATTGAACCTACAACCAGTCGCGTTTACACATTCATGCCTATACACCACTACGAGCCTCAATTTTCAAATTGTCTATTATAATAGAATAGAAGAGAAATAGTTACTAAATCCTGAATGGAAATACCATTAATAAGAGATGTGTGACACTTGACACGTTCTGCATGCTCGAGGCAACTCTAAGTACAGGTGCATTGGGTTAGATTAACGTGATGAATTACACCAGAAGTTCCTTCAGAAGTTCCATTTGAACCAGAATTATCGTGTTAAGGAACAAAATAAAAGTATATATGTAAGGACGCAATAGGAACAACTAAATACATATTTTTGTCATTTTTATAGTTTTTAAAGTGTTATTCCACACTTGGGAAATACTTATTCAGGAAACGTGTAAAAATTTTAACCCGCACCTCTTGAAAACCGTCCAAGCGGTCTCACCTTACTCTTATTTACTATGAGTGGCTTTATACATATTACATATATAGCAGAATAGGCAGACGGAATCTAGTGTTAGGACACTCCGTTCTGTATGTTCTTCTTTCACTTTCTCTTTTCGAGAGGTTGCGTATTGAGAGGTGGAATTTCGCCATTTGTCTCGTAAGCTGAGTTAGGAAATGATTTGACTTATTTTAATATATCTACTTTTACAAAGAAAATCCAGTGACGAATTTATGTAACATTAATAAAATTTAACAGACTGATAAATTAATTAAATTTAATTTAATTTAATTCTATCTATCTATCTAGTTTTACAGCTTTAGACATTCATTTCTTTATTTAATAGTTATCTGCAGTACTATACATAAGAGGCTGGTATCGCTAAGAGTTAAATGCTTACTAAGAAAATAAAAGCATGAATCGTGGAAGAAAACGTTGTAAAATACGAAAAACTAAAAAATCCTTCAAACCGGGGTTAATAAAAAATATTTTCTTTAGATTTTTTTGTATGTAAAATAATATTTATCTTAAGAGAACACCAAGGAAGTGAAATATTTAAAATTTTCATTTTCTCGTTCTGGTAATGAGTTTAACCATGGCGTTGAGTTCCGCCACGCAATATATCCAGAATTCGGCGGAAAGTGGGGAACAAAAGTGTGTTAATGGGAACAAAGTGTCTTAATGGGAACAGTGTCTCTGTTCCAGGTCCACTCCTCAACATGCCTACTCTGTTATGTGCAGTGTGTTCCGCGTGAACCTAAAAAATCATTACAGTTTTTTTTATATTTTTGGCTTCTCTGTAATATAATATGCATCATTATAATCTTTGTAATTACTCTTAATATAAGTTAAAATATATAGAGATATTGATATTATTATATATATTGACTGTAGAGCATCTTTGTGGAGTTCAACGCCGCTATTTTTATTACCAGAGCGAAAAAATAAAAATCTGTTTTATACATTTGTTATATAAGTAGTCACCATACTTATATGATAAGAATCCAGATAACTCAATACCTTAAGAGATATTTAAGTTAAACCTTCATGTGTACAGAAGAGAAGTCGTGTTCTTTATTAACACCTTAGCCCTACACAATGTGGGCTGAATACAAAAGATTCAATTTACGACGATCTTCTCCAGAAGTACCCACAAGTGAGGAATTTTGGGGGAAAAAAGTTTGTTAAAGCCAATTACGGTTCCAGTACTAAAGTACGTTATTTATGTTTGATTGTTGTGTTTTATTTTCTTCAATTCTATTATTGTAGCCGTCGTGGTTTCGTGGCCGTTTGACTATAAGCGAGACGGTTGTGGGTTCGATTCCCTCTCGAGATATGAATGTATAATTTTATTTTCTCCTTCACACTGCATCCCGCACATAGAGGGAACTTAGTGTTAAAACACTCTGTACCCCTTTTTCCGCTGATTTTTTCAAGGCATTTAAAATCATTTCCCCGATAGCATATCGAACCGACAACCCTCGCGTTCACAGTCAATACAACCTTTCATATAAACAACCTGTTATTTCTGTAACATCAATAAATGTATGAAATCACAACGTACGTTTTGCATGAAAAACAGCTTGAAATGAAAATATAATTTCCCTGAAGTGCTATAATATTTTTTTATGTTCTTGTTTAAATAATTTCAATTTGCATGTAATTGTTTTGGTTTTTAAAATAATCTGTTTATTACACGTTTTCATTAACATTTATATCTCACGGGATTTTGTATTTAAAATGAAGGAATATCGATTGATAAAATTATATTTGGGTCTGTGGAAAAAGGGCTTGAACGGTTTGTAAGAGGCGCGGGTTCGAGTCTTTCAAGTTTTCATACGTTTATTGAAAATATTTAAATAGTGTGAAAAACACTTTAAAAAGGTTGAAAAGTCCTGCTACACTAAAATTTTATTAAACAAAATTGTTATGGGCATTTTTTAGGATTCCATAAAAACCCTTATAGGAACACTTTGTTTTTCATCTGTCTGTCTGTTCGTCCATCCATCTGTAAAAATCATTTTTCTCAAAATTGTGGGACTACTACTGTTCCTTAGAGTGTATCGTTAACCTAGAATTATGAAATTAGGCAATATTTGAGATGTTATTTGTTAGATACAAATAAAGAAAAGTATCTAAAACTTGCTACTCTATAAGTATATCACAGAAAAAAATATTACCAATAAGTATATATTTGTAGTCAACTACAAACTGTAGTCAACTACGAAAAAATATGTTTTCGATTTTACTGAACTCTCCGTTCTAAGTTGGTGAGAATCAATTTATCAGATAGAAATCTTAGCTGCATCAACATGCAATATCTCGAATTAGGAGGCTCGTGGGGAACGGAGTGTATAACACTAGGCTACCTCTACCGGTTTTTTCATATAGATACAGCATAAAGCTTGTATATACTACTGGGATTTGGTTTAAAAATAACCTTTTTTCCAGAGCCATTAGCATCATCCCCTATTTTACATGAAAAAAAACACGGAAGCTTGTAATAACATTGTTCGTGTAATAAAGTTGATTAAATTTTATAGGGGTCGGTGTGAGCGATTCACATGTTGATAAGAAATAGGTTCATTTAGCCAAAAGCATTTTTAATTGGAATTTGTAGTTAGTCTAATGATAGTTACTTTCTTTTGTTTTTAGAGCTTCGTATCACAAAAAAGGGACACCTTGTCGTCTGTCCATCTGCCTGTCTATTCGTCTGTCTGTCCGTCAAGGCAGACCTATAAGATAAGCAGATAATTAGCTTTTAGGAGGACTGTTTTTGCGAACTGTGAAGATAATGTGCGGTGTTGAATTCCGCATCTCAACACACAATGTCTCGAATTCAAGCGGTAGGGAGACAGTGAAAGAGAATTTTATAGAAAACTAGCGACCCCCTTGCGGCTTCGCCCGCTTTTACTACTGGATTATTCATATACTGTATGTTTGCAAAGCACTTAAGATAATGTGAAAATTAATTAAACCCTAATGCAACCCGCATTTTCGTAGTTTCAATAAGGATTTTTCAATTGTTTTACACAGCAAGGATTTTTTAGTAGGTACCGTAATTTTAAATCTGTGCTACTAATCTTTTCAAGTACTTATTAAAATTTATTTAAATGACTATTTTTAGATAGTTAAATGACTATTTTTAAACGGAAGAAATTATAAACAAAAACTTACCTACTAATAACTACTACAAAACATATGAATCCAAATAAATAGCGCTGAAATAATACATTCAACTCCAATTATCCAATACGTGCAAACGTATCTAAATCTTCGTTGCTGTAGAGGCAGGCGGTTTTCGAGCTTGTGGTTAATGCTGAAGAGGGTATTCTGTCCCTGATGAAAAGCAAGCACTACGTGGCTGCATGTGAGGAAAACTAAATAGAATGCATTGGCCGGGAATCGAACCCGGGCCCGCGTGGCAGGCGAGCATTCTACCACTGAACCACCAATGACTGCTCATGACGCGCTTGTATAAGCAAAACGTCGCGGGGCGCGTTTCGCAGCAAGGATGTTTTGATATTGTAACAACTTCTAAAGTACTTATTAAAATGAAAAAACAGTAAAAGACAGTTTTGATCTACATTAAATGGCCAACGTAACTAATATACTTATTTATATGCTGAGAGTAAGGGATAAGTGAAACTTGAGTCGGCACAGATGATGAGTCAATGGCGGGATGTGTCAACAATTAAATGCGTTTTTCTCTAATACTATTCGCAATTTCGAAATAGTGTAAATAGCAAATTTTATCTTCGTTTAACGTAGAAAATTAATAAAGTATTTTAAAGGATAAGGATTAATACCATTATGGAAAAATATCCCTCATAATAAAAAATATATTGAAATTACTATTTTTAGACAGAAATATGATCACTACACGTTATTCGTAAAAGATAAAAATATGCTCTCGCGGACTTTTTTTTAGATATTTTTAAGAGGAACAATACTCCAGTACATTATTTTCATGTAGTATTTACCATTAAAGCAGCGCATGCGCGAAAGTGTCTCAACGGGTAGGACTTTAGACACATTTATCGTATTTATGTTAATTTACATAAGAATGTACAAATAATAAACTATATATAAACCTTCCCTGAGAAATATTCGACCTAATGGTGAAAACCGCATAAAAATCCGTTGGGTGGTTTAAAAGAAGAAGAGTTAGAAAGTTCAGACAGACACGAAAAGCGACTTTGTTTTATAAGATATAGGATAGGATGTGGCAAAACGATGCGTAAACTTTCGTATCTTTTAATTGCTTACGACTTAGAAAGCTAACTTTTTCTGTCCTCCAGGGGACTGTACAACTAGTTTAGATATTAATTTAAACTTGATGCTTTCACGTGATCTTGAGAAAAATGGTCTTGACAAATAATTTTTCCTTTTGATATACGGAACTTAAAGAAGTAAAAAAAAGGGTAAAACCGCGTTAATTAAATGTTAAAATAGTAATAAGTTAACTAATATTGGCCGTAGCTTTAATAATATTAAACTTGTAATGAAATACAAATTGTAACACAATAATATCCATCGAGATACAAAAACACTTAACTTAAATTGTTTTTGAACTAATAAATGTAATGAAACTGATCCATTATTTATTTTGGTAAAATGATTCTCTGAAGATGCCGTAGTTTGAGGTCCTCATGGCGCAGTGGTGCGGTCTGACCATATGCGCGCCGCGACGGTTGTGATTTCAATTTCTATTCGGGGGATTACATATTTGCATTTGTGCTTAAAGACATACAGTATCCTGTATGAAATTCAAATGAAATTAATTTCTAGGACCATTGTCTTAAATAATAAAATTATATAATTTATGATGAAAACAGCAATTGTCGAATTTGGTGCCAGTACTTTTTAGTAGAACTGCTTTCCGAGGGGTGGTAGCTTTTTATTTATTTGTTTAAAATGTTCTTCCAAAAATATATTTGAAAAAAAATATGCTTACATAAGCAAAAAGAAGCACATTTTCATACAATATACGCTACATTCAAGTTAACGTCTAGATCAAAGGTAGCTCTTGTATCTTTATATATTCCAACATTGACTGACATAACTGACTATTGGCAGGACCTTTCTCACGAGTGTCAGTCGAGTCAAGGCGAAGGTTTAGTTTGTCAAGTCGTTACGTTACATACTTGAGCCCTACCTGCGACCCTCTTCGGTTGAATGAGCATTTCTGCGTTCATAAAACATGCTAGAAAAAGATTGCTCGGAAAATGATGAGTAAAGAAATAGTGTAGAAAAATAGTAAAGTATATTTAAATTGGTTTAAGAAATTTAATTTTTTTTAAGAACCCTAAAAGAATTTGTCCTTTCTAATGAATAGTTTGAATTTCAGAACCTTAAAAATAAACAAAGACAAAATGATTTTATGTTTTTTTTTATTTTAGTTTTCATTTAAGTAGACAGACAGAAGCCTATTCTGTCTGTCTACTTAAATGAAAACTAATGAATAAGTAATTGTCTTACTTATTCATTAGTTTTCAGTTTTTAAACATTTTTGGAAACTCGACGTTGCGAAAGTTTTGCATTAGTCCATGGTCACAAGTACACCTGTGGTGTAAAATGTGTAATAAATTGGTGAGCATGTTATTTATAAAGTATATTTAATATTTATAAATTTGAGGTCGATTCCGAGATTGTGGGTTCGATTCCCACTTGGGAATATGTAAAATAATTTAAATAATATATACATATATGAAACCTATCTATTTTTAGCCTAGTATTCATATATTTGCACGTTGGGCTTTTGCTATCCTTTGAGAATTTATTTTCAACTTTGAGCTTTCAAAATGAAAAAGCTACGTTTATATTTTTACCTCGAGTAACATTGTGCGAGTAAGCTTCTTTTTAATTTTTTTTCTTTGATACATTTTTTATTTTTTTAGCTATACGCTGTACCCCATACATAACAGGGTAGGCAAAGGGAACCTGGGAGCCAACGTTAACATACTCCGTTAAGACCCTTCCGTTCCCCACTTTCTGCTGAAGTCGGAATCGGATGTATTGTGTCTTGAATGGAGGAACTCAACGCCGTGGTTAGCTTTGTTGCCGGGGCGAGGAAATTAAAATTTTCAATAATTTATTCCCCGAGTGCGAATCGAACCGACGACCATCGCGTGTACTGGCCTCAATTTTTTATATTACTAATATGCATTAATAATTTACTAATAAATAATTAATAATAAGCTCTTGTCCGAGGCCGATTAGCTCAGCTCAGTTCAAAAGTTCAAATATTTAAACGTTTTCCCCTTAACTACCTGTTTTATTAGTTAACTAGAGAGCGGTGGCGTAATTAACCGCCGCGTTAATTAGAGTACACTACGTGTATAAATTTTACACGGGATTTTGTAGTTTAAAATAACTATTTTGTTGAAATAACGTTATATACTCGTATATAGATAAAGGAAATTACCTGTAGTTTGATGTAGTTTAGTTGTAAATTTATATTATTTTTCGGAATCCATAAGCAAAGGGTAAACGGGACCCTATTAGTAAGTCTCCGCTGTCTGTCTGTCTCTCCGTCGGTCCCAGGCTGTAGCTCATGAATAATGATAATTAGACACTTGAAATTTTCACTGCCAACATACGTGATTTCTTTGCCGGTTTTATAGATAATGGTACGGAACCCTTTGTGCGCAATACCGACTTGCACTTGCCAGTTATATACATTCAGTATGAAACGTGTCATCTGGTTCCGTAATTTAAAACATGTCTGAACGTGGCGAATGGAAGGTCTCGACACTGGTGTCTCTTTAAAAGTCACATTACTTAAGTACTCGTAGATTTTTATCCTATAGCAGGACCTAGTGTTAGAACACTCCATTCCCCATTCCTCATTTTCCTCAAATTCAAGACATCGTATAATGAATAACGGAATTTAACGCCGCATCACATACCATACTTATTAAGCATGACTGAAATAGAGAAATCGTTTCCTATTATTCATTTGTTAGATATTATCGCTTCAAACAAATGCTGTTCATTTGCTAGTGACAGGTGATGTGGGACAGAACTTACATACATAAATGTATCGTCCATTTTGTACCTTTATTAGAATTGACATTAATTTATTATTTATTTATTTTTTATTTTTGATTTTATTTTTGATCATTTATTATTTATTTTTGATATACTAACTACTTATTTCGGGTTTTTAAATTTTAATAAAGGTACAGGCCGTTTTCGCCCAAGGGCACAAGGGTTTGATTGTAAACCGACGGTTGTGGGTTCGATCCTCACTCGTGGGAATGAATTATTATATATTAATATTTTATTTTTTTCGTTCTGGCACCATGGCAAAAGCCCGGCGTTCAATTCCGCCGCTCAACACGCAATGCCTACAAAATCGGTGGAAAGTGAGGAACGAAGTGTTTTAACAATTCATTCTCTCGAGTGGGAATCGAACCCACAACCGTCGATTTACAGTCGGACGCAACCGATATGTGAAAATAAAAATAATATATCAAAATGCATTTCTATTATTATTGTTTGGGACTTACGTATGACATAAATTGAACAAACAGCGGGAAGTAATAAGCTTTAATAAACTAACTGTATTATTTAATAAACGCAATGTGGGCTTAGTTCAGTTCAAACAAAACAAACAAAAAAGATTATCATTTTTTCTTTTTTTTTATACTAAACTTTTTTTATGAACGCAACGAAAGTGTCTTTATGAGAACGGAGTGTCTTAACACTAGGTTCTCAGGTTCGTTTGTCTATAATGCTATGTGCGAGATACATTGTCAAGCTAAAAAAAATATTTTTTTAACACACCTATGGAGTCCAATTCACATTAGAGGTAATATTAATATTTTTTAGAATCTTTTCAGGCAATTGTGGCTTAGTGGGACATTATATTTATATTATATGTATTATTTCCATTTCCCTGTACTATAAAGGCAAAACGCGGAGATGAGTTTCGCAATTCAACAGGCGATTCGAGTGGTGGTACGAAGTGTCTTAACACTCGGTTCGTTCTACATGCCGTACTATATAGCATAATAACTGGTAATATTTATGAAAAAAAACGATGTTTTGTTTTTTTTCCATATAAAAGAAACAAGAAGAAAAAAGAACAAAGAGCGGTGTATGTATATTTTTAAATTGTTTTTTTGAGTGTCCTCTAATTACGTATTCCTATTACATCGGCTTTGACGGAAGTTATTACACCTACACTCTTACAGGTATAAATATATTGACAGCGAACGTTAAAAAATATTATGAAAGAAAAATATCATGCCTGTTAATTGGATATTTTATATAAAAAATATATTTTGTTTACATTAAATTATGATGTAAAAAATAATATTTTTAGGTAAAAATATAGGGTAAATAACGCACCACAATTTTTTTTCTACCTTCATACTGTATCCTGCACATAGCAGGATAGGCAGCAGGAACCTGGGAACCTAAACAACTTCGTTCCCATTAAGGACTGGGAATCAAGCCATCAACCTGTTCGCCACGACTGTCATTTCCATATTCATTCACTTCAATAAACTAGTTTACTCATGACACAGCCACTGTACCAAAACGGTGAAACTTCAATTTAAGTCTCACCGCTTGAAACAAAGCGACTACCTAATTTATTAACTGACAAGCAACCGTCTTAAGAAATCTCTTAAGAAATTTCGTAATATAGCTCAGATGCTCTCTACAGAGCGTAGTACAAAGAAAGTAGCTACTCTCCTACAGGTCTTCCAAAGGGGAAATTGAAAATTGCCTAAAATTAAAAGCCTTGTAACTTGTACTGTATTAATTAATTCATCAATTAATCATAATCACGGCCCTTTGACTGTTTGTTTATAAATGTTACTTACTAAGTAAGTTGAGTGCAAACACTGTGTTTTGTCTGAAAAGGTTATTTTTGTGTTATTAATAAGTTTTCTTTTTCTAAGGCCAGCTTCTAACTGTCACCGTGATGGTAGAAGATTCAATCCACACTTAAGAAAATGAAAAAAGTTCGTATACCTACAATTAAAGACAATATGCGACGTTTAGTTCCACTACACAACTCAAAATGCCTCTAAATTGAGAGAAAAATGAAGAAGGGAGTGTCTTTGCACTGGTTTTCCTTCAAAAGCTGCAATTGTTTTTTAAATAACAGTGAAAATTGTATCAACATCCATCATGTGATTTAGAAAATGTAAGCAGAACGACTTCATGAAGACAAATGTTTCAACTTTGTTTTATACTATTCGGAGATTTTTCACTTAAACGTATTTTTAGTACCAAAAGTTTTGTTGCAGACAATACTTTATCACGTTTCTTTGAAGAAACGAAAAGATCTTTATGTTCCTTAATATGAAATAACACTTTAAAACATATTTGACAAGTAGCATTTCTCTTGCCAAATAATCTTTCTCTACATTTGGGTAACGGAAATTCATAAGAATCTCCCTACAGAGATGCTATCAAAATAAAAAAATAAAAGAAATTAAAAAACTTAAAACACGCTTCAATAGAACACATTAATATGACGAATATAATGAGAAGTCCAAGGTTCCATCAGCCGTCTTTCAATTTCATCATCAGACCAGCTCGATGGTATTATTACCAGGCGGATAACAAAATGATCCTATAGGAATCTCCTTTTGTGGTACGCAAGCCTTATTTTATGTAGGTTTACTTTAACATATTATATTACATTAAAATAAACCCACATAACATAATATTATACCACCTTCAATTTTAAAAGTCTATAAAAGTAATGTTAGCATCTTTGATATACCCACGTCACCCGGCCTCATCAGATATTCTATCTGACTGAAAATTACTGTAGGAATATAAATAAGATGTTCGTATAATTGCTGACGAGATGCTTTCATCATTCACAGCCAACCTTCTGTAAATTCGTCGAATACGCTCCCAGTAATTTCTCATTTGCGGCACTGGGAATTGAGTACAGGCACCAGTTGAGGAGTAGGCACTTGTAAGTTTAAATACCGGTAATACGTTGATTTTGCTTCTTATTATGTACAGATAGATGGAGAATTGAGTCACTATTCTTAGAATGAATTTGCTTAATATATTTTTTTGTTAAAAATATTATAATAATAAAAATATTATTGACATATTGCAGGGTCTTTAGGTTCACTATACTTGGCACTCTGTTTCCTCCTTTACGCCCAATTTTCGAGACATTGCCTATTGAGGGGCGGAATCCAACGCCGCGTTTTGCCTTGTAACCAGTGCGAGGGAAATCAGACGCCTTCAAAATATTAATTTAACTAACCCAAAAAGTTTTGAAAACTAGAACGATTCAAAATTATTTAGGCAGATACGAGTCCAACGTATAAAAGCGTAAGTGATGTGAAAACATTTAAACTTTTCCAATTATAGCAAAGTATCATAATACCATCAAATATTTGCTGTTTTCCTAAAACTTGTTTGATATATATACAAAAATTTTGTAGAGGGAAGAACTGAATTTCGGGGATTTACCGTTTGATCCCAAAAGGTAGTGACGATAAAAGTTCGTTCGTTTCGTTTTGTCACGAAAGGGTTTCTGGGCTATTTTTAAGAACTAATCCCTTCAATTGTGCTATTCAGAGTATGTTCTTTTAGGTATTTACATTTGTATCAATAGTCAGATATATTTTTTGTTTTTATTTTATTTATATATTTGCTGCGTAATTAAAACCTAGATACTTCCCGTGAACCTACCGTTATGAAATTTAGCAGGAATTGAGAGCTTACAATATAAATGAAGTTAAAAAATATAGCATTTTTTAAAAAAAAATCAAACTTATATTTGTAGTTCATCATACAAAATGAGTGCCCATAAACTTAAACTTATCAACATTTACAAGTTGTACTTCCCGTTAACCTACAATCCTGAAGTAGGTTAACTGGAAGTACAGCCTCGGTGGGTGAGTCTGACTCTCGCGTAACTTAGGCTCTTGGCCACGGCTACACGTTAGAAAGGACTAACATAATTTTCTAAATAAATATAATTTTTTTAAATCTATATTTTCTATTTGGAGAAAGAAAAGGACCTTTTTGATGTAACTTTTCTTACTTATTGATTAGAATCATAAGAAGAATCGTATATTCAAGCAACGTATATTTAAAACTTACCAGATACAATAGTTCACGCGGAATTCCAATAAAAACATACATTTTACAATTTTACACTACCACACTGATACTCGTATTTCAACGAGGCACTCGTTAAATGCCTTTGAAAATTGAAACTCGCCAAATAACAAATAAATGTTTTGTATGTGAAATATTTATTTGGAACAATAATTCACTCAGTCGTTGTTACGGGAAAAGGGATTTGCGGCCGCAACACTTGTCACGCCGCTGGTATACGAGTATTTTGTACCGCGGCAACGATTACATGGATAAAACTTTGGATAAAATTGCACCATATAAATATTGGGAGCTCGTCGTGGTGCAGTGGAACTTATTGTGTCGCTTCGATTTTTATTTGGGGGAATAATTTATTTACATTTTCGTGCTCTGGTGATAAGACCAAGCGTGGCGTTGAGTTCCGCTGCAGAAGGAACGGAAAAGGATACAGCGTCAGATATGAGAGAATATTCCGGGAAATGTAACTTCTTCTTATTTTTTTCATTTTCCTTTTTCTTTACACTGCAACTACACGAAATACCAAATTTTAAAATATTATTTTTCTTAAGGAGTTTGTTGGCCAAAGTCGAAAAAAATATTTATAGTGAGATACAGCGTAAAGCTAAAAAAAAGAAAGATAATACACTTACATACACTATATTTATATTATACTAGCGACCCTCTTGCGGCTTCGCCCGCTTTTACTACTGGATTATTCATATAATGTATGTTTGCAAAGCATTTAAGACAATGTGAAAATTAATTAAACCCTAATGCAACCCGCATTTTCGTAGTTTCAATAAGGATTTTCCAATTGTTTTACACAGCAAGGATTTTTTAGTAGGTACCGTAATTTTACATCTGTGCTACTAATCTTTTCATGTACTTATTGAAATATATTTAAATGACTATTTTTAGATAGTTAAAGGACTATTTTTAAACGGAAGAAATTATAAACAAAAGCTTACCTACAAATAACTACTACAAAAAATATGAAACCAAATATATCGCGCTGAAATAATACATTCAACTCCAATTATCCAATACGTGCAAACGCATCTAAATCTTCCTTGCTATAAATGCAGGCGGGTTTTTTTTTCGAGCTTGTGGTTAATGCTGAAGAGGGTATTCTGTCCCTGATGAAAAGCAAGCACTACGTGGCTGTCTATGAGGAAAATTAAATAGATTGCATCGGCCGGGAATCGAACCCGGGCCGCCCGCGTGGCAGGCGAGCATTCTACCACTGAACCACCGATGAGTGTAAGGCAGGCGGGCGCGGCGGACGCATGGCGAGTGGCGAGCCGTTTCGCAGCGAGTTCTTCTAAAGTACTTATTCAAATGAAAAACAGTAAAAGACAGCTTTGATCTACATTAAATGGCCAACGTAACTAATGTACTTATTTATATGCTGAGAGTAAGGGATAAGTAAAACTTGAGTAACATACAGCTGATATGTCAACAGCGGGATGTGTCAACAATTAAATGCGTTTTTCTCTAAACCTATTCGCAATTTCGAAATAGTGTAAAAAGCAAATTTTATCTTCGTTTAACGTAGAAAATTAATAAAGTATTTTAAAGGATAAGGATTAATACCATTATGGAAAAATATCCCTCACAATAAAAAACATATTGAAATTATTATTTTTAGACAGAAAAATGATCACTACACGTTATTCTTAAAAGATACGAATATGCCGTCGCGGACTTTTTTGTAGATCTCATTAAGGGGAACAATACTCCAGTACATTATTTTCATGTAGTACTTACCATTAAAGCAGCGCATGCGCGAAAGTGTCTCAACGGGTAGGACTTTATACACATTTATCGTATTTATGTTAATTTACATAAGAATGTACAAATAATAAACTATATATAAACCTTCCCTGAGAAATACTCGACCTAATGGTGGAAACCGCATCAAAATACGTTGGGTGGTTTAGAAGAAGAAGAGTTAGAAAGTTCAGACAGACACGAAAAGCGACTTTGTTTTATAAGATACTAGCGACCCCCTTGCGGCTTCGCCCGCTTTTACTACTGGATTATTCATATAATGTATGTTTGCAAAGCAATTAAAATAATGTGAAAACTAATTAAACTCTAATGCAACCCGCATTTTCGTAGTTTCAATAAGGATTTTCCAATTGTTTTACTCGGCAAGGATTTTTTAGTAGGTACCGTAATTTTAAATCTGTGCTACTAATCTTTTCAAGTACTTATTAAAATATATTTAAATGACTATTTTTAGATAGTTAAATGACTATTTTTAGACGGAAGAAATTATAAACAAATTAATTATAAACAAATTAAAACAACAAAAGCATTCTACCACTGAACCACCGATGACTGCTCATGACGCGCTTGTATAAGCAAAACGTCGCGGGACGCATGGCGAGTGGCGAGCCGTTTCGCAGCAAGGATGTTTTGATATTGTAACAACTTCTAAAGTACTTATTAAAATGAAAAACAGTAAAAGACGGTTTTGATCTACATTAAATGGCCAACGTAACTAATATACTTATTTATATGCTGAGAGTAAGGGATAAGTAAAACTTGAGTCGGCACAGCTGATGAGTCAACGGCGTGATGTGTCAACAATTAAATGCGTTTTTCTCTAAAACTATTCGCAATTTCGAAA
>JAEBDU010009675.1:0-13674 GCA_016802625.1 Heliconius numata | reverse complement strand
ATATTTAATATAAAAAATATATATTAAAAAATCTATATATTTAAAAAGAATTACATTCATAAAAGATATAACGTATAAATTTGGAATTTGGAACAATTACTCGTTGTTGGGAATACTGAAGGCAAAAGATCAGGTGGCCGATCTCCAGCGTGATGGACCAATCAACTAAAGAGTGGGAATTTCTCTCACAAATTCCACGAGGTGTTGAGGTGCGCAATGGATTGCAACCGATGGCAGGAATGCATTCGTGCTCGTATGACGACCTCTTACCACGATCATGAATCATAATGGATACGAATTACAAGAAGTTTACATTTTTACAATGTCACCTTGAACAACTTAACAATACCTGGCAAACTGAGAAAAAAGACCAAGAAATATATAAATTGACATTTTAAAATCAACGACCTAGTCTTATGTTTTGTTGCATTATATCTTTTTTTATATAAAGAAAATAAATCGTTTAAGATAATAATCGTATGTGTAAGGGTTCCGTTTTTACATTTTGAGGTACGGAACCCTTATACGATCACTTGTTATCCGTATGTGGACATTCTATTTATAATTTTGATGTACTTAAAATATGTATTTAGAGATCTAATGACCATAACATCTGCATCTTTTTTGAAAAAGTCCTGCTTCATAGTTTCGGAAACGGAATATTAGTACAGCGAGGGACAATTTCAATGAAAATGTAAAAAAATATAAAAAAATAATAATTAATTTTTCTATTTCCAGGTGTAATTAAAAATTTATCAGAAAATATCTTGGATTGTGGAGTGAGAGTCGTTTTGGAATACACTTACTATCCTAACAGAAGGGAAACTCCTTGGTTGCCTTTAGAATATTGCACTGAAAAAGATGGCGCTTGCAACCTAATAGTTGGATGGCATCTCTCAAATAAGACCATAGAAAACTTTGAATTCTTAAAGAAAGATGACGATTTTAAAAAATTCTTCATTAATAACAAGCAATGTCCTGGATGTTTTAAATGAATTATATTTTTTTATTATGAAAATACAATGTACAATAATAATGACTATATTGGATATTTATTTTCTTATTATAAACTTATATATATTTTTTATAAAAGATAAAATATTAATCTATAGGTCGTAACAGGCGTGAAACTTCAAATATAAAATTTCATACCGTGACAATTTAAAAATCTAAATTAAATTAAATAAAACTTTTCCAAGCTATTATCTTAATTTTGCATTATTCTCGAGAAGATATAGAGAGAATACATTTTTTTTTAATATTTATAATATTTCTAGGTACTTACCATCGCAATCCATGATGATGAAAATATTAATAATATATTCTCTTTAAAAAACTGAACATGCAAACATTTAGCACGACTGTTGACAATATAATGTCGAATATATTAACATAAACTAGCGTTCTCGTGCGGCTGGGCTGAACGAAGCGAAGCTCTTACTGGTCAAAAGTGTCATCGTTGTAATGCTACTCCTCCGAGACCGTAAACCGTTGTGGACGACACGGTGATCCCAGCGAAGTAGTTTTTTTTTTCGTAATGCATTTTTGGAGAAAATTGCACTCATATGTTATTTATGTGAATCGCACATAATTTGAAAGAAAATCGCATAAGGAATTGGAAAAACAATGGTTGCCAGCTCTCAGCCTGCCGCGAGCCCGGGGTTGCCTGGTCACTTAACGTTCATAATTTGCACTCATGTGTTTTTTTAATGAATAATATATCAAATTATATCTTTTTTTTTCTCAATATTATATCTCATGGTTGCCTGGAAAATAACTGCCGCAAGCAAAGGTTGCCATCAATTGCAATATTTTATTCCGGTTCGTCAAACGTGACTATAAGAATGAAATGCGCGGTCTGCCTTATGTTTTAAAGTAAAATATTATATAATAGAAGGTCAATCAAAAATCAATGTTAATTCTAACTTCACCTACTAAATGGTAATTTTAATCATATTAAGTACATACAGAAAACTATGTAAAGATGAAATCATCGTTATTCTTCAAGTAAAATAATGAATCCTGAGTGTCTTTGTTAAATCTGTTTTCTAAATACTAATACACATTTAAATTATCATTTTAAAATGACTAAATTATCTAACTAAATAAATGTTTATAAATATCGATCTACTATAAGGTATTAATTACATTATGTTTCCTCGATATAATGAAGGGTGACAATTATTGCGGATATTTTTTTAATAATTAAGAAAATATGGACTTTTTGTAGCTTCACCTGGGATACAGCGTGAAGCTGCGTAGGCAGAGGCACTCAGTGGGGTAGGCGGTAGAGGGAACCTAGTGTTTGTGGCATTGCACGCAATGCTTTCAGAATTCGGCGGAAAGAGGGGAACGAAGTGATTTTTTTAACTAGCGGACGCGCGCAATTTCGTCTGCTTATTTGCACCCTTAGAGGTGAATTAAAATAAACCACGAAATTCGTGTTCAATTAAATATTTTTAAGAATCTACATTTCAAATTTTATAAAAAATGGTGCCAATTTAAAAAAGAATTCTATTTTATCCCTTTAGGATTAAAATTTTTCAAAATCCCTTAGTGGATGTCCAAATTTCGAAAATAAACATCTGTCCAAATTTCACGTTTCTACGCACAGCGGTTACGGCTGTGCGCGCGTCTTACCTCAGTCAGTGAGGACAAGTCCATTTTTTATATATAGGTACAAAATACATTAAATATTTTTTAAATTACAAAACGGTAATGAATTGTTTTTAATTAATTACCACGGTGACCTCTTTATACAAAACTAGATGTGATCAGAACAGGAAATAAAAGTACAAATTATTTATTAACATTGTATTGTTGAAGTCAATTTTTTATTTATTTTTAAACGTTTTTATATTTCCATTCTACATTAATTAAGCCTGTAATACATTACTATACTCAAAGTACCCAATTTATTTATATGATGACGACTATGCCGTATAATTAATTTTCTTATAATATTAATTTTTGGAATATTATTACATAAATTTAATTTAAAAATATATTCAATTTTCTTTTCAAATGTGGAATCCTAAATGCCATTTTGAACTAAAGTTCACATCCTTTCAGAATCAGAAAAAGAATCACTTTATCACTAAATATTCTTATCAGCGAAGGTAACAAACAAAATTTTATATGATCTTATATTATCCATATCTATAAAGATACAAAATTGCATTAAGTATATGCGATATAATAATTTAGATACATAATTACACGTAACGACCTGCGTCAAAGAATATTAATCCATATTTTATCAACCACCTTTTTAACGTAAGAATGTACCTACGTAAAAATAGATTACAGAGGGCAACCTAAAATGCAAAACACTTTCTATTATTGATATGGATTATAGATATAATATTTACCAGAATATTCCGTACAATATTTGGTACCAGGGCTCTGGTTGTCGCTTGCGATATTCGGAATTTGGTTTAAGTTCAGTATTATCAACGGGGTCCTCTTTGAACGCGTTGACAAATGCATCCTTTATGCCAAACTTCCACATCGCTATATAGGGAAAGTATCTACCCATAAAATTGGTATATTTAAAATATAAATTTACCAACGTTCTCCCAAAATATGTGAAATAAAAGCATGTCATAAAGTTATTGAAAGCTAATTTGTATTTTGCTACGAATGATAAGTTTTTGTAAGCTGGCGAACTATCTACGGAGTCGAAGTCACGAAGATAAAATGTGTTAGATTCTCCTGTTGTTGACATATTTATTGGACATTTCTCCATTAATTCAGTTGCACGTACACCTGCAAAAATTAGGACGATTACTACGCTACTTAACACGCATTGCCTCCAAAATTCGGCAGAAAGTGGGGAATGGAACGTCTTGGTGTTAAGACACTCCGTTCCCTCTGCCTACCCTGCCGTGTGCGGGATACAAGAAATACACAAAAAGACAATAAAACGAACAAGAAGACATTTTACTTGCACATACCGATATCTTCAGATTGTCCTTTCAAAGCGTTCCTCAGCTTTTTTTGAAAATTATATCTATCGTTTTCAGTATATACATATCCAGGGACATCGGCTAAATATTTAACTGAGAAGATCATCGATTGAGGCTCTAGAGATGTCAGAATGTTACTAAGACCATTTATCATTACATGGGTAGCGTGATCGAAATATTCGGGAACATTCTCTAAGCACGGAGTGTATACTCGGTTCACTAAGATTTGGCATATTTGACGAGTCTCTTCGTAACTGCCTCTGCATACGTTATATCTGAAAAAAAAATTGAATTGCGTGCTTTGTTAGCTATTTTTCCGTTGTTTATTTTTTTAACGACTGACATGATGTTATTTAAATATCATTATTGTTCTCGAAATACTTATTTCATTATTATTTTTGTTGTGAAAAAGTAAATAGAAACCTGTCTTTCAATCCTATCATATGTGCGATGACTCTCCAAAAGTGGTTGTACGCTTCCCAGTCGCCGTCCTGAAGCTGTGTTATGGAGAATTTTTCTGGTTTTAACACAGAAAATCCAATAAAACCAAATAGAGTGAGAGCCACGTCCCGCTGAGACACCATACCAGCGTCCTTCAGCTTGGCTGCCCTGCTAGCTTGTAGGTGCCGACTCCTTACAGTGTAAAGAGACTTCCAAGATCTAAAATAAAATGTTTACTTTAAAATAAACAATTTAAACTTTACATAAATAATTTAATACAAAATTATCTATAAATGTATTTTTTTCTCGAGTAAACTGAAAAAAGTGAAAACTGCATTTAAATTCGTTAAGTCGTTTCCGCCAACAGATATCAACAGATAAAAAAAATAAAAAATATTGTTCTATTACATTAATGCATTATGCCAACAATTATAAAATATTTTCGTATCTTGAATGTATTATTAGTAATCAAACCTCTTTGGCTGTACTGAATGTAACTGGCTGGTTTTAATACCATCAAATGTGACATTCTGAAGATGTAATAAATAAAAAAAAACTAGTTTCCGCCATTTTTCAATTGTCTTCAAGCAAGCAAAATGAACATATGTGACGAAGAAATTCGGTACTTTTTAAAGTTTTATTACTAAAATTGTTAAAAATGCGACGAAAGCCGCGAATAAAATTTTGTGCGGTTTACGGACTTAATGCGGTATCAATAAGAGTAGCGTTTCAAGTCTGGAAATTTTAGTGTCAAAGATGAGGTTAAATATAATGAAATATTTTTCTTTGTATGAACAACACAAAAATACTTTTGTCCCGACTTCATATATTATAGAACATTTTTAATTTTATAATTCCTCAAGAGTTTGCATTTTTGTAACATTTTAGTTGCGTTTCTTATTAAACATCCATACATAACGTCTAAGAAATGTAGACTACTAGAGCTATATAATCTAACCAGCACTTACACCGATCCAGGTTTTAGTTCGTTTTCAAACCAAGAAGTTACATGTAGATGAGTGGATAAGTATCTTTTATAAGCTGTATATTCTGAATTAGAGCGTCGAGTGCCAACTAAAATATTTAAAATCGATGGTATTGCGAATACTGCCACCAATCCTGCAACCATCGATGCTGAAAACATGAAACAGAAATCCCAGTAGAAACGTCTTGCCCTGAAACAAAATATAATTATACATTATAACTTGACGTGACTAAAATAGTCGTAGCGCAGGAGATGAATTCTTTTTTATATACATTTACATTTATTCGCCATAAAGTGGAAAACGGAGTGTCTTAACAACAGTTTCCCTCTGCCTAGCCCGCTAAGCGAGGGATACAACGTGAAACTGATTTATTTATTTTTTTACACGACAATGCCTTATCTTCGGTAGGTGCTTTCTTTTTTTCACTTCAAGCGCTATCACGAAGCATTTTCTAGTCTGTTTCTCACGCGATAATTGTAATGATTGGGAAATACTAACTGATTAAATTTCTTTTCATCGAACCATTCCGGTAGTTTCATTTCCAAATCCTCAACTTTCCCTTCATCACAGGGCGCTTCGTGCGCTTCGTCACTGAGCAACCTGTCTACAAATTTTTCCACTAAAACAAAAAAATCTAAATCAATAAATCATCGTAGGTTAGTAGATATTTTTTTTTATTTGTATATTATAAAAAAAATATTTATTTATAAATGTATCTAATAAAATCCTACGTATACTGTGGTATACAAATCGAAGGACGTTCATTAAGTAGGCATTAAAAGCCAAACAAAACATATAGAATAACATAATATGTTATTTTTTAATTAAAATCTGAGATTACAGAGACAAACATTGATAAATGAAATTTCGCTAATGATTGCATTAGGTACCTTACCCTGTGACACAGTTGGCACGTGTCTGGCTTTTACTGTGACGGTTGTAGGTTGACATTCCATACATTTGAAAATTTATATTTAGTAAATTTTGTAAAATATATTTTTTTTCCAACTTCTAAAATTGCTAAACAATTATGAATGAAAGGATAGCTTTAACTAAATAGCTAGCTAGTAGCTTAAAACTAAAGAAAATGAAAAAATAATATCTCAAATTATTGATATTTGTATACCTATTTAATATTTTAAACTCGTTATTTTTGGACATGGCTTTTTATTATTTTTTTCCAGTTTTTGTTCGGTGTATTTAATAGTTATATCTTAATGTTTTTTTTTTCACCGACTTCGTGGTTATTCTAAATAGAAACTATAAACCTGCCATCAATCTTGTCACGTGCGCGGAAGCTATTAATAAATGCGTATATTTTGCCTTTTATTTATTTTCAAAGCAACCTTTTGTGACTGGATAACATTTATTTAAAATATACACAGAGATTTAAAGATGTCATACTGGTTGTGAATATATGTTATAGATATCTTCTTGTACTTTGTATTTAAAATAATTATGATTGTCTTCATATTTAGTACTAGCGGACGCGCGCAGCTTCGCTTGCTTATTTAGGGGAAGAATTCTAGAAAACCATGAAACATGTGTTCAATTAAATACTTTTAAGTCTGAATTTCACATTTTATAAATATTGGTGCCGATTTTAAAATAAAACTATACAAACTTTCAACCCTTTATTTGCACCCTTAGGGAGAGAATTCTAAAAAACCATGAAACACGTGTCCGATTAAATACTTTTAAAAATCTAAATTTCAAATTTTATAAAAATCGGTGCCGATTTAAAAAAAAATCCATACAAATTTTCAACCCTTATTTAACCCTTTTAGGGTTCAAATTTTTCAAAATCCCTTCTTAGTCCAGCATCTGTCCAAATTTCACGTTTCTACGCACAGCGGTTACGGCTGTGCGTGCGTCTTACCTTGAAATTATGTGTATTAATTATTATTTACAAACTATTAAGAATTTACCGACTATTAAATAAACAAATTATTTATTACCTATTATATTTTTATGTATAAAACGTCATATTGATAAACATTTTTAAAGGGTTTGCCATGGTCGTATGCCACCTACTTTAGCAAAATAGATTTATTATTATTATAGTAATAAAATAAAATTAAAATTAAAATGTATCTTTTTTATAATAATTTATATTTAAAAATGTAAAATTGATTCACTAATTTAATAAAAGTATATTCTGTGTAAATAAAATTAAAATTAAAATAAAATTAAAGCTCCTTGTTTATTCAGTTTTTATACACATATTTATTTTTATATAAATACCTACCCATGTAATAAATGCACGGGTGCAGGGTACAAGGTTATGAATGTAACGCGACGGTTGTGGGTTCGAACCCCACTTGAGGGAATGAATTATTATTTATTAATATTTTCATTTCTTCGTTCTGGCACTAAGACAAAAAGCCCAACGTCGAGTTCCGACACACGCAATGCCTCGAAAATTTCGGCGGAAAGTGAGAAACGGAGTGTCTTAACACTAGGTTCCCTCTGCCTATCCTGCTTTATACGGGAGACAGCGTGAAGCTGATTTAATTTTAATTTATTATGTAATCATAACAAACTACTTACGTATAACGTTTTGACTTTGAGAAGCTGTTATATAAAAACCTGTGAATGTTATTACTTAACTTCCGTTAATTATTGGAGTTTATTGTTTACTTCTTATAGATTTTTTTGTATGTGATAACAATAAATAAATAATAAATATTCTTTATATGATTTTATAAATGCTATGTTAGGTTGATTGTATAATATTGACATCGAAGAGGCAGAAATCAAAGAAAAATATGAATATAGTTGTAAATTTACAAGGAAGAAAGTAGACAAAATGAGACAAAGAAGCAAACTGTGAAAATGCGAAAAATACTTTCACATATTGCATTGGAGCATATTCCTACCGTATAGTAACTTCGTGGTTACGCGGAAATAAAACCACACAATTATCTCGCATATTTAATGTAAAATATCATTAAAAACAATAATTTGCCGTAAAGAATAGGGCAATTTATATAATGACATACAAGATATATGTAAAATAGATTTAAAAAAAATAGCTTCACACTGTATCCCGTACACAGCAGGGTAGGCAGAAGGAATTCTGGAGGCTTTGCGTGTTGAGTGGCAGAACTCAACGCCGCGCTTTGCCTCGACAACTGAGCGAAGAAGATGGAAATATAAACGTAAATAAATATTTCACTTCCTCGAGTGGGGATCGAACCCACAACCGTCGCGTTACAGTCACACCCTTGTGCCGCTGCGCCACCGCGGACTACGAAATAGTTTGTTATATAATTCTTATATTTCAATTTAATATAAATATTCTATATGTTTTTCAATTAAAAATATATTTATTTTATAAAGAGAAATTATTTATTCTATAAAATTGCATTTGTTAGTTTTATAACGAATAAATCTCGATTATTGTATTGAGTTATATAGAGTACTAGCGGCCCACCCGCGGTTTCGCCTGCGTGAAATATGTTTTTATTAATTTGTGTCTCCATGACTATGTCGTAGTGACGTCTGTGCAAAATTTGAAATTCCTAGCATTCGTAGTAACGAAGTTTCATACAAACTTTCAACCCCAAAAACAACCCCTTAGAAGTCGAATATTGCAAATTCCCGTCTTAGCGAGCACCTACGTCCTATAAGTAACTCCTATGCAAAAATTTGAGATTCCTAGCACTTGTAGTTTCTGAGAATTCGTGACGAGTGAGTGACCTTTCGATTTTATACAGGGTGGAAGTGTCAGCGCCACTTTAAATGAAACTACAGTTTCAACTTCTCTATAAAAGCCTAATATAATTCGGAAAAAAAATAATTCTCAAAAATGAAAAAGTTATTTTTTCAAACAAAATAAATAATAAAATTATCGTTTTAAAATAAAACGCCATTTGTAAAGTATAACATAGGCACGCACACACTTACCTGTCAAAGCGGCAACGTCACATATGTATGTGTGCGTGACACGAAATACAGGTATGGATAAAAATCGTGAAATGAAAAAAAAATCCTACGTCTAAACCGTTGAGGTACCTTGATTATTTTTTTTAATTCTGGGTTTGAAATATTTTACCCTATATGCAGTTTCAGTAAAAGAAGCGCTGCCTCTTCCACCCTGTATATATATATATATATATATACAATTTATATGAATAAAAAAATAGAAATAGCAAGTTTGCTAATTATTATAAAGAAAAAATATATGCAAGCAATTTAAAAAACGGAAACTAATTTAAATAATTTGTCGTAATATAAAATTGGACAAAATATTTTAAATAGAATATTTCTTATTACAATTTTAAATAGACACATACACGAACTTACCGTCTAAATCCATTTTAAGAAAGAGAGTCACTCCAAAATTTTTATATTATATCTACGTTAAATAAAACAAACACCAAACATTTACCACGACTTTAGACAATAATAATATATTACTATATAAATATATTAACATATATAAATATTAGTAAAATAGTCCACAGATAAAAAAAATCAATGAAATGACTGGGCTGAATGCGTTTTACACTATTGTCGCTAAAAAAAAATTAAAAATTAACACAAGAAATACTCGTACGTACGACAACTTCAACAGTCTACGCTGTTATGAATACATTTTCGACCAGTTGTTATTCGCAATGTGTATAAATATATTTTTTTATTTTTATACGAATAATAATATAATAGAGGCCCTCACGGCGCAGCGGCACAAGGGTGTGACTGTAGCGCGACGGTTGTGGGTTCGAACCCCACTCGAGGAAGTGAAATATTTATTTACGTTTATATTTCCATTTCTTCGCTCTGCTGTCGAGGTTAAGCGGCGTTGAGTTCTGCCACTCAACACGCAATGCTTCCAGAATTCGGCAGAGAGTGGGGAACAGAGTCTTAACACCAGGTTCCCTCTGTGTACCCTGTTGTGTGCGGGATCCAGCGTGAAGCTGATTTATTTATTTATAACAATAATATAATATCCATATTTAAAAATAAGAAACGACTTTGTTCCAAGTTCTTTAAACGTAGGTACACGGAGGTATATTTTTAACTTGGGTCTTGTCTGTTTTAGCAAAAAAAAATACCTTTAATGTGTATAATTGTATTTTTATGGAAATTTTATATAATTATTTATTTTTTAACGTGGCAAGTCAAAAAAATGTAGTGACAAGTAATTGTTTTGGCTCATATTGCTTATTGGTATAGGTTTTAAATATAGAAAAAAATCATTGTTCTCATTTCCTAGGTCTAGGTTTTATACTGCATCCTCTAAAGTTTTAGGAGGCCATTCGTGGCCTCTATTACAGAAGTAGATATAAGCAAAATAGGAAATAATAAAAGTATAAATTATTTTTAATATTTTTATTTTATAGTCTTTTCTTATTTTTAATGTTTTTACATTTATATAATTTTATTATTTACTGTATAGTTGTACGTACATAGATTAAGTCTTAATCTTAGTTCTTAGTTTATTCTTCACCTTAATATTTTTACTGCTCCACGCTGTATCCCTTGACCCCTAGTAATGAGACACCGCGCTTTGCCTCGACACCAAAGCGAAAAAAAAAAATTAAATATTTCAATTCCTCGAGTGGGAATCGAACCCACCACCTGTCACGTTTACAGTCCTCTTGATATATGTATATCATTTAATTATATGTTAAGGCTATGTCTATACATCTAGGTAAACATTAATTATTTGCATTCTATATCTACATTATTATAATAACAACTCAAAATTTATTAATTTTCTTTTAAAGTGTGGAATATTAAATGTTATTTTGTAAACGATCTGATCTTATCACTAAACAAACATTCTTATCAGATATTTGAATGAAACAAACAAAAATTAATATGATTCATATTCATATCTAGAAAGATGCATAGTGCTAATGCACGTATGTAATTAGGCCTAATGATCTACGTCAAACGAAATTAATCCACATTTTATCATTAATTTTAAACTTTTATCATAAATTATACGAATTATAGATTAGTATATAGTATTTACCAGAATATTCCGTATAATATTTGGTACCACGGTTCTGGTTGTCGCTTGCGATATTCGGAATTTGGTTTTAGTTCAGTATTATCAACCGGGTCCTCTTTGAACGCGTTGACAAATGCTTCCTTTATGCCAAACTTCCACATCGCTATATAGGGAAAGTATCTACCTATAAAATTACTGTATTTAAAATATATATTTAATAACGTTCTTCCTAAATATGTGAAATAAAAACATATCATGAAGTTATTGAAAGCTAATTTGTATTTTGCTACGAATGATAAGTTTTTGTAAGCTGGTGAAGTATCTACGGAGTCGAAGTCACGGAGATAAAATGTAGATTCTCCCGTTTTCGGTATATTTATTGGACATTTCTCCATTAATTCAGTTGCACGTACACCTGCAATAATTAGGACGAGTTAGATTTAACAGTAAAAAAAGCAACGATCAATGTGCAATAGGGCCATAAACGTCGAAAATAAACTAAAATTAAGCTAGGTAAAATGGGGCGGGGACATGGACTAACGAAAGGCCTCGTCCACAAATTTCAAGTCGCTCAGCTAGCCATGCAGCGGGCTATGCTCAGTATATCTCTATAGGATAGAATACGAAATGAGGATATCCAGAGGAGAACCAGAGTTACCATGTTTTAACCGACATAACTCAAAGAATTGGTAAGCTGAAGTGGCAATGGGCGGGGCATATTTGTCGTAGAGCCGACGGCCGCTGGGGCAGACGTGTATTAGAGTGGAGACTCCGTGCAAAAAGTTCTAACGATGACCTAAAGAGGTTGGCGGGAAGCGGATGGGTCCGAAGAGTTGAGAATCGAGTGTGGTGGCGAGAATTGGGGAAGACATAGGCCTTTGGACATAGGTCCAGCAGTGGCCAAAGGATGGCTGTTGATTATGATAATGATAATGATAGGTAAAAGAAATAGAAGAATATAAGAAACTAGATAACAGAAAGGCGTTTTCCTTGTACTTACCGATGTCTTCAGATTGTCCTTTCAAAGCGTTCCTAAGTTTTTTTTGAAAATCGTATCTTTCGTTTTCTTTATATACATATCCAGGAACGTCGGCTAAATATTTAACTGAGAATATCGTCGATTGAGGCTCTAGAGATGTCAATATATTACTAAGACCATTTATCATTACATGGGTGGCGTGATCGAAATATTCAGGAACATTCTCCAAGCACGGAGTGTATACTCGATCCAGTATGATTTGGCATATTTGACGAGTCTCTTCGTAACTTCCCTTGCATACGTTATATCTGAAAATAAAAACAATTCTGTGAAAGTAGGAAAACGAAAATATTATTGTTTTGTTAACGATTTTTTTGTTGTTTATTTTTTTAGTGACTGACATGATGTTTTTAAAATATCATTATTGTTCCCGAAATTATTATTTCATTATTTTATTTAAAGGCTAAAATCGTTTATTTATGAAAAAATTTAAACCTGTCTTTCAATCCTATCATGTGTGCGATAACTCTCCAAAAGTGGTTATATGCTTCCCAGTCGCCGTTCTGAAGCTGTGTTATGGAGAATTCTTCTGGTTTTAATACAGAAAATCCAATAAAACCAAATAGAGTGAGAGCCACGTCCCGCTGAGACACCGTACCAGCGTCCTTCAGCTTGGCTGCCCTGCTAGCTTGCAGGTGCCGACTCCTTACAGTGTAAAGAGACTTCCAAGATCTAAAATAAAATGTTTATTTTAATATGGACGTCGCATTTACATGACTATCAGTCAAATCTTTCTTAATAAAAATTCCAAAATTGATGCGGTCTTTATGACCTGCAAGAAATAAATTATTTTTAACAAAATTATCTATAAATATTTTTTTCTCGAGTGAACTGAAAAAAGAAAAAACTACATTTGAATCGGTTAAGTCCTTTTTGCGATTAAGGTGCAAACCAACCGCGCTAAAACCAACAGAAGAAAAAAAAATCATTTATTATAAAAATCAAGCTACAATAGCTTTTCCCACAATTATATCTTCTATATATAGATATCGATTAGTGGCAATTTTATAATTAAGTGTTTTTCTTAGTAAATACCAATAACCAATATAAAATAAAACAAGATTTTATGTTTAGTGTTGTCAAGTGGGGACAGTGGCGTAGCTAGGGTATTTGCTGCCCGGTGCGGCTTAGGGGACTTGATGCCCTTTAAAATGGTCTAAGATCTAAAAAAAAAAACAAAGTAATCGTCGACTTTGATGCCCCTTTCCTTTTGATGCTCGGTGCGGCTTAGGGGACTTGATGCCCTTTAAAATGGTCTAAGGTCTAAAAAAAAAA
>JAEBDU010009673.1:0-16073 GCA_016802625.1 Heliconius numata | reverse complement strand
TTGACACATGACATTTATTTGTTTACAAACTTCCTAATTTCTACCTTCTATTTTCGAATATTCGAAATTCAGAATAAAAATAATAGTAGTTAAATGAAGTAATTGTTGTTTTAATAATAGTAGTTAAATGAAGTAATTAATTTGTCAAATATAAGTTAAAACGTGTCAATGGCAGAACCAGAAGTAGTAGACGATTTTTACGGCGTATACCTCCTATATTCTATAAATCCAAAATATAAAGGCCGAACCTATATAGGATATACTAGAGATCCAAACAGGCGAATAATGCAACATAATAGAGGCACGTGGGCGGGAGGAGCTCATAAAACAAGTAACAAAGGTCCTTGGTTAGTTGTGTCTTCTTGAAATAATAAAAATAAAATCACATACTTATTAATAATCATTTACTCATCATTAATAATGACATTTTTCTTTCATCTTCCAATTCAATCATCGAAATAATATATTTTTTTTATTTAAAAATATTTTTTTTTACTTTTGTTAGGAAAATGGTGATGATAACACATGGTTTCCCAAACAACATATCAGCATTAAGAGTAAGTTTTATTAAACTTGCCATGCCATATTTATTATAGATATTTCTGTAACCTGCAAACACAAAATACTTCTGTTCCCCAATTTCTGCCAAATTCTGGTGGTAATGTTTAGTGGTGGAACTAAACGCTGCACTCTTACAGGCAATTTAAACTAATTTAGAATATAATCATTCTCTGAGTGGGGCTTGAACTCACAACTATGGTGTTTACAGCCACATACAATTACACTACCTAGATGCTGGTTTTTTTCATCAAATAATTATAGTCAAAAAATTGTTTTTAGTTTGAGTGGGCATGGCAGAATCCAAATAAAACTACAAGGCTTCAACACTTGGATCTGAAGAAGATTTCTCGAAAAGAAACAGAATTTCAATTTAAATTGAGAGTTTTAACCGAAATGCTCAGAGTAGGTCCATGGTGCCGTCTTCCTTTAGTCATAAGATGGCTGGAGAACGATTTTATTGAAGAATTTTCAGTAAGTTTTTTTCACATTTTTTAGTATAAATATATTTCAGATGGTGTTTCTTCTTTTCTGTATAAAGATAATTTGAGATTTTTTCAAAACAATTTCCAAGAAGCCTGAGTTAGTCCTGCTATATTTTTTTACTTATATATTTGTAAAAACTATTCTATTCTAATTATTTATTATTTTTAGCCTGAAAGAAAGTTGCCGAGCCACATGTTTATTTGCAAAGGTCCAGTAAAAAGTAGAAACATTAAATTAAAGAAAATAAATTCTCCTATTTCTACAATAAAATGTTCATTATGTTCAGAACAATTAAAAGTTACAGAAAAACTGACTTGTATTAATACTAAATGTAATTTAGTTACACATATAATATGTTTAGCTGATGTGTTATTGACTTCTGGAGAATATATACCGATTGAAGGACAATGCCCCTTTTGTAAAACTAATTTGAAATGGGGAGATTTAATAAGGAAAATGAAGGGATGTAATGAAAGAAATTGCAATAATGGAAGTTATGAAATTAATAATGATGAAGGAAATGATAATGATCAGGACAGTGATGATGATGTAATTTGCACACAAGATAAAATGTTTGTTGATACACCATCATGGTTTTTAGATTGTAATGAAGATTTATGATAAATTGATTTATTTATATTAAAAATTGATTTTTTATTACATATAACAAAATGTTTTATTTTAAATACAATTTCCATCAGATTGTACTAGATAATAGGACAGGTAGATCTTTCATTCCGTTAGTATCTTTTCATTTTGTTTTCTTTTTAGTTTTTCAAACTTAGTGTGTGAAGTAATTTTTTTAGTCCTGTACACATTTGATTACATATCTACATATGTAATCACATTTATATGTACACACATGTAATTATATATCCACATATATGTGCCACTGTCAAGCAAAGCTCGTCCTTGCTTCGAAGAGCAAGGTTATCGAACTTGGATAGAAGCTCGTAACCGCAAACAGTGGATTTTAGAAATCTAAAATATATATTATACATACTTTGCAGTGCTACTAATACTTGTAGATGCAGTGAGAATAATTATCATCTATTAACATTTAATTGCCGAACAGCTATTCGATCTTAAATCGATGAATTCAGTTTTTTTTGCGAACGGTATTTTATATAAAAACAGTAAGAGCGCGATATTTTCGATGTATATAATACTTGTGACACAATTTTTTTATTGGTGAAGCATTAAATTGAATAGCATCAGAGATTAAGTCACGCGCATGAGTAAAAATTACTTTCACTGGATCATCAACGCCGGGTGATTCATGCAATAAATATTCTATTAACTTAGTTTATTGATAACTGACCCATCTTTTTTATCCGACTGTACGATGTAAAAGAGGGTAATGTGTTTATCAGTCTATATATTTATGTATATGTAAACCTATGTGGCGTTGTAGAGACCAATCCTAATGAACGTTTGTATTTTATTATTTTTAGTTTTATGCAGTCGGTTTTAAATAATATTTTGTGATAATTTGCTCATTTGACGAGAAAGGCTAGAAGCTATAAAATAACATCACGTCATATTTATTGCCATTTGACCCTGCGGTCGCAGGTAAAAACGTGTCAAACTAACTTCAAAAGGCAGCATTTTAGCCAGCATTTTTTATTTTAGCAAGGTGCCGCACACAGCAGGGTAGGCAGAGGGAACCTAGAGTTAAGACACTCCGTTCCGCACTACTGTACGTTAGTATATTATATTATACTTTTATAATAATAAATTATATTTTCTGCACGCTGCCAAATTAGGTTTTAGGCAACATTGGCGGTTTCGGAGTGTATGGTGTGACATTTCCTATTTAAAGGTCACGCGAAACGTGAACCTCAATGAGTCACTCTAAGCTAATAAGCTTTCTTCACTACTTTTATTTCGTTTTCAATTTATTACAGCGATGACATTTAGAATAAAAGTGGTAACAATTTTTTATATTTTAATTTATTACTGTTTAATATAATTTCTACATAAAAAAAATGTAAATAAATAAAAGACAAACTGAAAGTGATAATTTAATATTTACAAAGATTACATGGTGTACGATAATAAATAAATAAATAAATAAATTATTACATCTACCAGGTACTGCGTATATTAAAATTAATTACCTACAGTCATTTAACAGAGAGAAATTATTAACAATAAAATTTGGCTTTCTATTTTTTGCCTACTAGTCTGCCTAAGATCTAGAAAACATGCTAAACATGACTCTTTGACGAACTTCATACTACCATAATTGTCTTTAATTGTAACAAATATATCTTAGTTGTTTAAATTCACATCGTACCCCTCACATGGCAGAGGAGGAACCTGGGAACTTAGTGTTAAGACGACCTGTTCCTCATTATCCGCCGCATTCAAGGGACATTGAGTGTTGAGTGGAACTCAACGCCGAATCCAATAGCTCTTAGTAATTACATAATAAATAATAAACAAAAACATTATCAAACTAATTACTAAAATACATTTTACATTATAAAATACTAATCTATAATAAAAAATATTCCTTATGATAAAGTTAAGCTACTTAAATAAATAAGTAAATAGGTAAATGCCATTCTTTTGGTATCGATTTTACGATCTAAACATTTGAGATACATAAAAAATTACAACATATTCAGTAAATATCCAACCTGGTTTCAATAATCATCAAAAATATCATCAACATCATCGAAATCGTCTTCATCATCAGCCCCTGGAGGTACAAGCGCCCCATTCAGAATCTCACTCACAGGTTCCTCAAAACCCATGACCTTAGCGAGACCGTAAACTAGTCTCATAACCAAAAGCCTCGTAAAATCCACTGGTGTAGTCTCTTTTCTTTGCAATGCCAGTTCTTTTTCCGTTGGATAATCCATTTTTTTCGTCTTCATTTCACACACCGCAATCACACTTAACAGTACAAACGAAAATAAAAGATGGCGCCTCATTTTTTATATTTCCCGCCAGCAGAAGGTTAATGTCAAATTGTTTTTTTTTTTTTAATTTTTTATAAAGGCAGCAGTATTTAAATATACTTCATTGCTAAATATAACACAAGTTGACAGAGTGTCGCCGCTCGAGCGAATGGAGAGCTCACGCAGAACTGTCACCGCCTGTGTATTCCAATAAGTATATGGATAACTGTTAAGACGTGATTGCATATTTTACTGTTACTTTGGGCAGCGGCGTGAAAACTTATGCGTTTAACGTCGCTGATTCTAGTGTGTCATAATTTAAAACAGATTTAGTTGTAATAATGAGTAAGCTACGGGTAATAATTTAATACAAATAATATTATAAATGGAAAAAAATGTTATTAAAAAAAACAACGTATGAAGATAAACCAGTTTTGATTGCTTATAGCTGTGTTGATTATAACTGTGTTAGAAGAAGTGGGAAAAACCTATTGTAATTCTATGAATTTTTTTATTCATTTGGATAAATGTTTTATAAGTATTTGTAATTTCAATATTGTAACTATAATTTACGTTTTTTTTCTCCATACATTTACAACAAAGAGTCACTTCACTAAGCTCTGTAAATTTGGCACTTTTGATTAATCGGACAATCCTTAAAATAAGACGGATCCTAATATCGTAATGGGTCATAGTAGTTCTTCTTCTCTATTTATATTTTAATGGACTTAAGAGAACAATTTTAACATATTAAGAGCATAGAAGTAGGTTCTATTTAATAATTCTGTTAATGTAACGAGAATAATGAAAAAAAAATCATAGATGAACCATAAGATGTTATTATAAGAATTACTTAAGTACATGTTCGTGAACTGAAAAAAAAAATGCAAACTAATTTACATTATTATTGAGGAAATATATATAAAATTTAACTACCTCGAAGGCCATCAAGTAAGGATGATTATTTATATGGGTGTCTCAATCCGTTTTGCATTTAAATTTTCAATTAGGATCGAAAATCGTCTTTTTTTGGTTCGAAAAGTTTCTAATCGATCAAATTGACCTATTTATTTATATGGTAGTAGGACGTACGCAAAGAAAAGAGTATAAGTACCGTATTAAAAATGCATATAAAAAATCTTTTAATTTTGTTTGTAGCAGGTTTTTGAAATACATTTAAAATTTTTAATTAATTCTTTATTATATTGTGCGATGAACATACATAACTCTAAACAAATATGTTTATATGAATTGAGATATGGCAAATGGAGTGTATTATTAAAAAAAAGAAGCTTCATTAAGGAAAAATACTTAGATTGCGAAGCAGTATATTATTGTTATTATATAAGATGTTAAAAAATATATATTATTTATATTTTTTTATCGACATACTTATTATTTAATATAATCCGTTGTTTTTATATTAACTGAGTTTTTATCACGTACATACAAAAAATTTAAGAAAGACATAAAATACATATAAAATAATAAAAAATGAGGCTTAGGTCAGTGATAAAGAATATATAGTTTCGTGTGAATATACCCTAAGGTTAGGTGAAAGTAATGAATCTGGCACGCAACCTGGTTTGATGACATTCTTAAAATGCAAACTGAAACGTTGTTTGATTCCGAATACAGAAGACGATACTCAAAAATATATAAATCAGCTTCACGCTGTATCCCGCACACAGCAGGGTAAGCAGAGGGAACCTAGTGTTAAGATTCCGTTCCTCACTTTCTGTGTTGCGTGCGTATTGAGTAGCTGAACTTTACCTCGAAACCAGAGCGAAGAAATGGAAATATAAACGTAAATAAATATTTCACTTCCTCGAGTGGGGATCGAACCCACCACCGTCGCGTTACAGTCACACGCCAGTACCTCTGCGCTACGACTGGCCTCTTATAAAGTTAGTTAAACATTTATTTGTCTATACAAAAGCAAGCATTCATTGTAGTCTGACGCTTTCTCTGTTTATTAATAAACTAAGGACATGTCACTCATATTAATATTATTGCAAAAGCGAACTTGTTTATTGATTTACTTTCGCTTTTTATTGGTTGATATTTTGGATTTTCCATTTATCTGAGGAAAGGTCAATTGATAATAATGAAAAAAAATATATATTGAGATTTTACAAAAATCAATTTCTTTTTTTTTTAATCTTCACGTAGTATCCCCCATATGGCAAGATAAGCAGGGAACTTAGTGTTAAGATACTTCGTTCCCCACTTTTTCTAGCAAATTTTCGAGGCATTTTACGCTCAAGGTATTACAACGCTTTGTGGGTAAATGAGTCCATCAATATTTTTTTTAATAGCATGAAGATTAAATATTATTATCAATTTCTCGCTCTTGTAATATGGCAAAGCAGGGCGTTGAATTCTGCCACTCAACACTCAATGCTCCAAGAAATCAACGGAAAGTGGAGAACGGAAATGTCTTAATGGGAAGTTAATGGGAAGGAAAAAATATGACACAAGGTTCCCTGGTGCCTACCATGCTTTGTGTGGAATACAACGCGAAGCTAAAAATAATATTTATTATATACGAGTGTATCTATAGTATTCCTAGTGTGTGAATAAACAACAAATACCTTACTAATACAATATCATAAAATATGAGAATTGAGAATTTATAAAGTACAATAAGCAAAACTACATATGTGGAGTTCTCTAATTATGCACATACTGGAATTTTATAATGATTATGATGATCTTGTATGTTTGTATAACTTAGGTTAAATAACTTGTTTTTCTTAATTATAATAAAACAAATAAGTGGTAAGAGAGGCTAGGGGGAGACCTCGGTTGACCTTCGAAATCACTGTATCAAAGATACTGTAGGATAGTCGCGGAAAAAGCATAAGGACTCCCCGGAGGGCATGTATGAAGAGGTTGATGACAGTGGACGAGGCGAAAGAGGTATGCAGAGTCCGTAGCGTTTGGCGCTCCGTTCTCTCTAACTACCCCGCTAAGGGATAAAGCGTGAAGTTAAGTTAAGATAAGTTATTAAAATAAAGTCTGTGCTTAGGTAATTATATCAAAATTCAAGCAACTAATTAATAGAAACTTATTTGGCAATAGCAAAATAATATAAAAATGTAGAACTCAGCTAAATTTGAACCCGCATCTATCTAAGTAGTTTGGCACTAATATATTAAATTAATGTTTAATAGACCACTAATACAGTTTATTCGTAAATTTCATCAAAATATTATCAAGGTAGTAAGGCAGTAAGCGTGGGCAGAGGGAACCTAGTGTCAAGACACTCCGTTCCCCACTTTATGCCGAATTGTGGAGGCATTGCGTGTTGAGTGGCAGAACTGAACGCCGCGTTTTGCCTCGACACCAGACCGAAGAAATGGAAATATAAACTTAAATAAATATTTCACTTCATCGAGTGGAGATCGAACCCACAACCGTCGCGTTACAGTCACGCCCTTGTGCCGTTGCGTCACAACGGCCTCTATAAAGAGAAATTAATTGTCTAATTTCGAGGACATTATTAGTTAAGAAAAAGATTGTGCAATAATAGTATTTACTTGTATAAAAAGGTGGCTGGTTTGCCACTGGTTCAGGTCTAAACTAAAGTAATATCTAGAAAGTTCAGATTTTAAACAGTGATCTTTGAAGCCACGCCATCTCCAAAAAATTCCTCATTATCATTTCTCATAATAATGAAGGTATGTACTGTAAATATCTATATAATTTATTAATAAGTTTCCGTTGTTAATTATAGCTTTGGTATATGGTTATATCGGGGTAAGTAAGCGCAGTGGGTAAGTGAGTGATTTAAAAAACTGTGTTACTTGTGAAATCGTGATCTACTGGCTGGTATGTCAATTTATAATAATAGAACTTAGATATTAGTTTTATAATAATAAATATTCAGATAGACGTGAGTACCATTTGTAATTATGCTTATTACTTCGGACTCGGTGGTTCAATTCAAAGTAATTACTTTGAATTTTGACTTCTCGGGGTAAGTATGCGCGGGTAAGTCATCGCATTACGATAAGCGAAATAGCAAATTTGGTAAATCTGCTCAAAAATTTTAATTTCCTTTATAAGAAATTTACTTACGCTTTCGCTTACCTGCAATAATGGGCATTGGGCGTTCTGATTTTTTTTTCAAAAGTCAAAGTCAAAGTTTCATTCAATGAAACTACTTTATTAATTAAGGCTACTTTAATGTTTGTTAATTAAGGCACTCCTCACTTTAAAGGAAAGGGAATGAAATCAATAAATTCACCGGAATGGGAATCGAACCCACAACCGTTGCATTATAAATAAAAAATGTAAATAAATATATTTTGTTATACATTGTAATAAGTAAAATAAATTACTTTTTAATATTTTTATTTTATATCACACCTTATAGCTAATGATATAATCATAAATACGTTATTTTACAATATTTTAAAATTTATAGTTTTATATAACTATTAACTTACATAGAACGTTAAGATTGTTTTTTCAGCTTCACTCTGTATCCCGCACACAGCAGGCTAAGCAGAGGGAATCTAATCTAGACATCAGAGTGTAGAAATGAGAATATTACACATTGAATTTCCTCAAATGGGAATCGAACCCACAACCAGTACTGTTTACAGTCACTCGCTTGTGTCCCTGCGCCACGACTGGCCTCTTAAGATTTAATTTTAATGAATTAAGTTTTTATAAACGTAATTCACAGTTCCGTATAATTAAAATACTTTAAATAACTAAAGAGATACAATTTAAAATTGAATTAATTTAAAAATAATGTGTACTCGCGAAAAATTATATAATAATTAAATAATGAATATTTTAAAATGTTATTATTTTTATTTGCATTTTATATATTTTAATGAAATATCTACCAATGGCCATCGTGGCCAGCAGTTTGAGGTCAGTTCAATTCAGTTCAGATTGTAGGTTTGATTCCCACTCGAGGAAATGAAATTTTAATATTTTCATTTCGTCGCTCTGGTGTCGAGGAAAAACGCGACGTTGAGTTCCGTCTCTCAACACGCAAACACTAGAATTCGGCGGAAACTGGAGCGCGGAGTGTCTTTACACTAGGCTCCCTCTGCCTATCCTGAAAAAAAAAATCTACTAGTACATAGACATCATATGTCAATGAAAAAATTAAAACAAATGGCTGTTTTTTTAATCTATATGATAAAAAAAACAAACTAAAATCCTTGTTTCGCTTTTGTATATTATGTATGTAAATATACATATATATGATCATTTGAGATGGCACCAGCCAGTCCGGTCTTGGCGTTAGATCGGTCAACATGGGTGTTTTATATATTGTTACTTTATTGTTTGGAGTCTCTGTAAGTATCTAAATAAGTGATTATTTTATTATTAATAGTTAAATTTCATTATTTTAATGTAGGCTTTGGGAGAAAATATTAAAATTTTCAAGTTATTTTCTTTGTAAAAGTGAATTTTTGCTGGGCTTGTACGATTTTCTGAGATATGAGCTTTAGAAAAGGTGATGTGGAAAGCTTAATGAAAGCTTAAAATAAAATATAAAATTTGTATTATATAGTAGACTACGTTTCGATTATATTTATATGTTTTATAGAAGTGTAAAATTAATATGTTAATTTATTTGTAAAGATACTTTATATGTAATAAGCAAAAAATATATCTATTTATTTAAGTTTTTGTGTAATATATTTCGTTACGTATAGCAGCTTGTTAACATTTTAGCAGAGTTTAATTTATATTAATAATATTATTAATTTCTTTTATAAGTTTTCGATCTAACCTAACACTAGTTTCTCTTTGTTTATTAGGGAAATTTAAAAGAAATAAGTTTATCTTAGGATAAAATATGTTAATTATTATATTAAAAGAGTTAATTACAATTATTATAAAATGTACATATTAGTCTTTACGTAAGTAAATAATAATATAAATAATGAAATCAAGAAATCAAACCTAATAAATCTTCATCAAAATCGGTCAATAGAACAATTGAGAACGCTCAAAGAATTGTAATTCACATAACATTGCGAAATTCCAAACGTATCCTGAATAGGCTTTGGTACATTTTAAGGTATTTATGTCAAAAAAACAAAAAAAATATATTTAAACATCTGAGGCCAGTCGTGGTGCAGGAGCACAAGTGTGTGACTGTAAATGCGACTGGTAGTGGGTTCGATCCCCACTCGAAGAAATGAAATATTTGTTTAAATTTTTACCTTTCATTTTTTCTTTTCTCGCAAAACATATAGTTCACAAAGTACCGTCATTCAATACGCAATGTCTCCTAAATTCGGAGGAAAGTGGGGAACGGAGTGTTTTAACATTAGGTTCCCTCTGCTAACTCTGCTGTGTGCGGGATACAGCGTGAAGCTGATTTTTAAATATCTAAATGTAAAAGATGCCTTAAGGCTATTGTATTGTATAGAATACCAGGTGAAAGATCAAAGGTCGACTTTTACTTCTTAGTTGTGTAATAAATAATGATGATATTATAAGATACTCTCGTTAGTTACGTTGAGGTTATATTAAAATAGGTATTGGATTTTGCTATTTAATTATTTATTTATAATAACATAACGTCTGTAAATTAAAATGCTTAAAATTGTCTTGAAATATTTTATAGATTACAAAGAATTTTACAAAAAAGTGAAATTTATAACTTTTTCTTCTTATAGTTAACTGACGCATCTCATATGAATTATATACTCAAACTAGGGGCCCGCCCGCGGTTTCGCCTTCGTGAACTACTTTATTATTAATTTCTGTCCCCATGAGTACCTACGTGCTATAAGTGACGTCCATGCAAAATTTGAGACTCCTAGCATTTGTAATAACGAAGTTTCATACAAACTTTCAACCCCTTAGAAGTAGAATATTGCAAATTCCCGTCTTAGCGAGCACCTACGTCCTATAAGTAACTCCTATGCAAAATTTGATACTCCTAGCACATGTAGTTTCTGAGATTTCGTGATGAGTGAGTGACCTTTCGATATTATTTATATATAGATAATTTACGGCCTCAACAGACAGCTCCTCGTTAACACCTTACTAAAAGTTAACTCTGTCCTTTTAGTTTAAAATTACTTAACGTTTATCAAATTAGAACTAGTTTTATAAAACTTGTTCTTTAAGTTTTTATAGTTAACTTGGGTATACTAAATGTAGTGTAAACCTTTTAAGCGTATTATTTTTAACATTTTTAATAAATTCAGAGTTGCACAAGATATACTGGTATAGTACGCCCAACAAGTCGTGGCCGCCCTGAAGCTAGATGTAGATGGCTGCTCGGATTTGATTTTAGGATTTTTTCTTACTTATGAATATTTTCTTTTAGTAATAAACAATGTAGTATATTATTTGGGATGTGACGATGCACAGCATCTGTGAGAGAGGGCGCTGTATACTTCCCTTTTATTATCCAATGATGTTCACTTCCGGTTGCTGTTTTCGACCAATCAGCGATTCGCCGGAAGTCACGTGGTCTCAGGTGGTAGGGCGCCGGAACGTATAAAAGGCGACACTACGCTTCTTACCTCATAGCGTCGTTATTTCCCATTAGAGTAACATTGTTTAAAAAGTGAAAGTGCTGTAAGTGTAGTGTTGGAGGTGGAATTTCTTCACATCGTGAACCGGATTTCTATATCGGGCCTACTCCTGGGAAGGCCTCCAGCAAAGATGTTCATCCTCATCAGAGAATTTGTTTTTTAGAAATTCAAAGGTAAAAAATGGACAACGGGTGAGTCATTTGAACCTCTTGTTTAACAAGTATCTACATGCATGTAATACTGTTCTATTGCTTGGTATCATATATACCAATACAGTAGTGGATTCTGAGCTTCACCGAACACGGCTGTGTTATAACCTACAATAAGGTTGGGTTATCTCAAATTTTCAGCAGTTATGGCCCAATTTTATTCAGTTAACGGGCATTGCAAAAAGCAAGAGGACTCATCGCTTGTTTCACGCTCTTGGGAACGTTCTCAGCATAATATCATGCGATGTAAACGGAGTTTACTAAATAAATCGGTTTTCACCGAGTTTACTTAGTTGTATATTATCTATTAATATACTACCTTCGTTTAAATGCGATAAATTCGTTAGGAGCGTATCCTGAGCGAGTTATCAAATATATGAAAATAAAAAAATAAAGTCTGTTCTCATCATATATATCAGGGAAGCAGATTATTTAATAGTTGCTAGTTGTCAAAACCAGATGGGGTTGCCCGTCACTCTGACGTGACACCGATCGATGACAATCAGAAGTGGGATCGGAACAAGTTCCGGTCCCAACCACCTTATTGTCCGACATATATAAAAAGTCTGTCTATTTTTAGATAATCTTTTTTATTTATTTGTAATAGGATAATTACTAACGTTGTTGAAATGTTATATTCGCTGGGAGCGTATCCTAAGCGAGTTAACGAATAACAATGGATAAATCTGCGCGAGTTTCTTTTAGCTTTTTTTTGACAATTGCAAGCGAATACTCGGAAGAATTAGACACAAGGATTCGAAGACAATTTCAAAGCCTCCTGGCAGGAAAAGTGTTTCAAAAATGTGTCTCAATCCTGGAGGAGAGAGGATAAAGGAATTGTGGATTTCCTGCTTATTCGTGGTTACTGCCATCGCTATGAACGTCATAACATTTAGCAGTGGGCGTCATAGTATTTGGCAATCAAGGGATCTTCTGTATGGCCTCTTCGGCAAAGATTCTAGCCAGTCACCTTATCTTAGTTGCCTTAAGGGGGACTCGGACTATTACTTGACATAAGGTATGTCCAATTATTTAAAGTGCATTTATCCGTACATTAGAATTTAAAAAAGCTCGGTACTATTTTAATTAGAAATGCTCTCAATTGTACGGGAGGGGGGCAGTTATAAGGAGGCTGCCTCTGAGCGTATCGGAGGCAGTGGCTGATGGTTTGGGCTCCGTAGGCCCTTCCCGGTTTAATCGCGGGAATGCATCTAGCCATCTACCTCCATGCCACCAATAATCCTTTTCCAAGATTATTTGAAGCAGTTAAACCTTCGTTAACCGTACATGCATCAAAATTGAGAAGCGTGCGTTGAGTATAAAACTCTAGCACATTTAATTATACATTAGCAAATCTCGGGTATCGGTGCATACCGGATATCGGTAGTTTGGAGTGAGAACCCGCCGACTGGTAACACAAGCCCAGAACTTAGTACAAGGGTATTGCATGATTGTTAATAACTTTATTTAAACAGATACAGATACACTGTATCTTTCTGTATACATTGTGTTGAGAAATACGGAGGCTGCCTCTGGGTATATCGGAGACGGGTGTAGATGGTTTGGGGCTCTGAAAAACTCTTTTCGACTTAATAATGAGCGTTCTCCATATCATCTCTGGCTTTATCCAATAAGAATTTTCAAGCGGTTCGAGAAAGCAAGAATAGAAAATAGTTCGACTCACGTTCGACAATTGATAAAGCAAACCAATAGGAAATTTTGTAATAGATAACGAAAGGTTTATCAAAAAAGAATAAAAAGTTTGATATATGGATTGTTAAGTAATGGATAAAAAGAAACAATGTGTCTAAAACTAAATTAAAGTCCACATAAGTATTATAAAAAGTCACCGAAGGTTTCTTCGGCTAATTTGGCATTATCCTCGTGCCAGTGAGTGCACATCCCCGTGAGTACCTCGGCAAAAGTATTTAATACCTGACGTACTATATATTAGAAACTGTGTATACCTGTTGTGTATCCCAATAACCATCAGAATTGAAGCTGATGTAGTGGAAGAAATCTGTAATCCAGCAGAAAATGCGGAGGCAACACATAGGTTAATATTTGGAAGAAGTAAAATTTGCATCTAAATAGAAGGAAATGTTGGTAAGAAGCAGGAGAAAGTGGAAAAGAAAGCAGTTAAATAATTCAGAAGGCAAATCAAGACCAAATTAGTCTCCAAGAATTACAGACGACAACCTTTTATTACTAAGTTGTTGGATACCATAAAGTATGATACACAATAATGCAAAAAGACTATCAAGAAGTTTCATTCATTTTTTGTAACTTTGGTTCCAGAGCTGGGAAAAGCTAATGAAAATAATATCTTCATGGAACATGAGGGCTGTGTAAAGGTAGTTGTGCTAATTATTACTGTCAACAGTCTTGTTATATATGTCTGCATATAGACCTTGGGCGATATCCACGTGCGTAACGTAGGTATTCCGCTGCTTATTGCCATGAGTTTTGCATAATCTGAACCTGGCTAGCGAGGTGTACACGTAGTCGCAACTCCAATAAGGCGGAGAGCATGTTGGATGTCTACGACATCAAGTCCGGGGAAATCGGACGTTTGAATTGAGTACATCTGTATTTAAATCGTATAAATTTTGACACTGTAAAGTTACTTCTAAAGGCGAATTTCAGAGAGTGAACTATTGTAGTTCTAAAATACAGCTAAGACGCGATAATTGAAATATTATAAAATTGATAACTTTATATGTCAATGTATAGTAGTATCAATTACTTATAACTTTATTACACTTCGAAGAATGATATAAGCATTAGTCGGCCTAAATTTTGGTTGAAAAACTAATGAGCTTATAAACTCACATTTTCTAACGCGTCGTATGTCGAGTCCAGTTTTCTTCAAAACTGTACCTAAGTAGCAGATAGGACATTCATATCATGAATTGTCGGTCGGGTCGCGGTTCTGGTGAGTATTCATTGATGCTTTTATGAAGTTATAATACTCAAAGTGTGTGATGATGGACTCAAGTCTTAAATTTTACAAAGGTGTTCAAAGGTTTGACCAGTTTAACTCTAAATTGGAAAAATTGGAACATATTATTGGGCTGAGTCCATAGTATTTTGTAAAGCATTCTATTAAATGCTCTAGTGTTATTAATATGTTGTACTAATGGCATCAATTACAAGGTAAAAATTAACTCGGGTAACTACTTCATCATCATCATCATCAGTCTGTCCTCGTCCACTGCTGGACGTGGGCCTCTTCAATGGCGCGCCGCTGGGCTCGATCTTCGGCTCTCTGCATCCAGCCGTTGCCGCCACTTTGCGGACATCGTCACCCCATCTAGCGGGAAGACGTCCTACATTACGCTTGCCAAGGCGTGGTGTCCACTCTAGAACGCGTCTCTACTTACTATAAATTTATTATAGTTGTTAAAAAAAAAAAAAAAAGGAAGTATGGAGTTGGTTGCCGGTTCTATCTAGGACCTGCTGTCTGAGCCGGATTTAATTTTCAATAGACCGGACGACATTTTCATGGGCATTTCGATCCTGCTCGTACTTCTAATATCATATTTCGTTTAGAAATATTTCGGTGAAACAGGTGAGACCTGTTGAAAATTACGCTCTAGAGACGGTGGTGTCATCCTAAGAAAAATGTTTTTCGAGGTTCTACATTAAGAAACTAGCTAGACCACCGGAAACAGGCTACAAAAGGTAACAATTTTGTTGTGTAATTTAGAGGGGAGGCTACGCAAGGGCTTCATGAATAATAATCGATACTTATATAAACAGGTTAGTAAATTATTATCAAAAGAAGTGAGCACGTCTAGCCTTATTATTTAGACGGTTATGAAAGCTTCCTTTCCAACTCATGCTTTGATAAGCATCCGGCCATACTCATGATGGCCATTCGCAACTCGCTGATGCGAGTTGCGAAACATCTTCTAAAATTTGTTTGTATACAGATTATAAGTAAATCTAATAATTGAAGTTAGATTGTTTTGGCTCAGCTTCCGACAGAGCGATTATTAATTGAATTAAAAAATTAAGCAATTTACAATTCTTTGTTTGCTTATAAATAAAACAATGTTACTCATGTTTTTTGTGGTTTTACAGATCTATTTATCTGAATGTATCAGAATCAATTTATACAATCATTCTGATTTAGATCACATAGCGTCGTACGTGGTCACCAGGAGTTATAAACACGTCTCTCACAGATGCTGTGCATCGTCACATCCCAAATAATAGTACAAGTTTTACATAACAATAAAACTTGTATTATTGTGGAGAGACGATGCACAGCATCATTTTAAGGCTCCTGGTGAGAATCTGCTATGAGGTAAGAAGCGTAGTGTCGCCTTTTATACGTTCCGGCGCCCTACCACCTGAGACCACGTGACTTCCGGCGA
>JAEBDU010009657.1:0-10574 GCA_016802625.1 Heliconius numata | reverse complement strand
ATATCGGAGTGGAAGGATTTTTCTTACGAAATCAATCGTTCACATAGATACTTATTATGTTTATTTATGTAGGTACTACTATAACTATTAACTAAATATTGTATAGATGAGTAAGCAATGAATAAGATTTTTATTATTTTCATCGTCAATGGCAGCAATATTATGAAATTATAATACTCATTTGCATTGTTAAATACAAGTTAAAAAACGAAATCATCATCTTAATTGATTGATTACAGATATTCTGATCATTACTGATAAATTACAGATATTCTCTCTCTCTCTCTCTCTATATTTAATGTAAAAAAAAATTTATTACGACGATAACTAATTATGTTATCTAAACAAAACCAAGCTCAATAACAATGAAAAGCAAAGACATAGACATTACGCTATATTTAATGTTAATGTCAATGATATGAAAAAATAGATTATTGTATGAGCACTGTGCCGCAACCGTCGGTTATTTCCGCTCTTTTGCAGCACTTCTAAGAATAAGAAAATATCTAATATTCAAAATATAGCATCTATTTTAAGTAAAACATTGAATTCACTGAATCGATTAATCTGTTGTAAAACTTATAAGAAGCATAATATTTATAAGTACTCTTACTATCAAAATTATTGAATTTCCATGGTGTGCCGATTTTATTGCCATGGTTCACTTCTTCTGCTTGAAAAGGTATTGATGGCTTTTGTCGTGGGTAACCAGGATGAAGTTGCGTTGTTGGCCCTGCAAAAAAAATAGTTCACAAATTTTACATAGATATTACAGATATTAAGTAGTAGATACCTCACCTACTCGCTTATTAACGCCAGAAAAAAAACTGATATATAAGTAGTTTAGGTCTAAACATACCACCGTTTCTTTTTAGGCCACAACTCAGGGCCTCGATCTATTATAGAATTTACACTAAGGTCCGTTTGCTAGGGGTTTGTGGTGGTTTTAGTTTTAACTACATGTGGTCTCACATACACATATGTGATCACATCCACACATGTGATGTCAAATCCGTGGAACGGGGTTCAAAAATAAATAGTCCAGAGTCTCCATAATTCTCGACCACCCTGGATCTTAATTAATGATTAGTACGTACATAATATATACTCTAACGTAAAGTATTGCATGCCGAGTTGATGCACGAATTAGGTAAGTACTTAATGGTCAATATAGCATCTGTTAAATGTTGTATAGATACATATAAATAATAGTTGTTAAGTAAGTGTTTTCGCGCACGGTATTCTCCATCCAAGAATTTCCATCTACAATCTATGGCCTACCTATTGATTATGTGTAATTTATCTTGTTTCTCAACGTTATTTTGAAATTAATAATAGCGTCCTCTTTACATTTAAATCCTTGCTATTGGTTTGTGATATGGTATTGTATTTTAGAAATATTTATGAATTTTTAAATGAAAAACTATATGTAATTTAATTAGAGATGTTGTTAATTTTCTGCTGGCAAAGCCTGTGTTTGTTTTATCTTTATAAGACTTAGGAAAGAAATCCATACATATTACCTAATTTTATTATTACTCAAATATTATTCAACTATAAGCTTAGTATAAAAAGTTCCTTGAGGGACTTAAGCACGGCGTTTAATTCCGTCACTTTACACGCAATGTTTTAAAAATTTGGCGGCAAATGGGAAACGAAGTGTTTTAACACTAGTTCCCCTTTCGTTAGCATTGCTAAATAGGGGACGAAACAATTATCAAGTCAATTTATTATTATTAATTTTAGCTTCATTTGCAATTGTATCGCGCATGAGTATCGTAGATAAAGATAAAGAAATCAAGTGTTAATACACTCCATTTTCTACACATCGCCCAATTTTCGACATTGCGTATGGATTACGCGTTGTTTTCTGACGCCTTGAAAAAAAATGACAATCATGCATTCCCTAGAGTGGGATTAGAACGCACGTGGCGGTTGCAGTCACGCTGCGTTCCTGTTCCACCATGGCGAAAGAAGTCCGAAGACCTGCATAAGAAGTCATTTAGTTCAATATATGTATAATGAAAAAAATAAGTATTTGGTAGATACTTACTTCGTAATCTTCTAATAGGTGGATTCTGCAAACGCTGGTATGCCCGTCGTTCCAACAACGAGATCGGGTCACCCACACCGTGGGAGAAGCTTCGAGCTGGCGTGTTGACTCTTACATGAGATGCGAACTGTGTCCCAGCACCGCAGTGACACAGGTGTATCAGGTACAGGTATATTATATATATACTTATAACATGGTATGGTAGCTTCTGGAATAAGAAAACAAAAGCAGAAAATAAGATGTTAAATTTGAATTTCACTCAAGTTCTTTCACTTAAGAACTAATGGATATTGGTAGTAGAAATAATGCATTAGTTAAAATTTATTTTTATTAAGTCATAAATTGTTATCAAATAAGCTATTTAGTCATCTCAAAGCATACTATTTAGTCCACCCGATTATAAAAATACTACAATGTCATACATTGCTGCCATTTAAATATACCTAAAAAAAATTAGCTTCACGCTGTATCGCGCAAAATAGGGTAGGCAGAGGCAATTTAGTGTTAAGTCACTCCGTAGAGCGGCAGAACGGAACATCGCGCTTTGCCTCGACACCAGAGCGAAGAAATTGAAATATAAATTATATAAAATTTCAATTTCTCGAGTGGGGATCGAACCCGCAACCAGTCCTCGCGCCACGACTGACCTAGATATACCTATTACGAAGATATACCTATGCATGTATGTCGACTTACAAAAAAATTCTTCGTCTAATTCGTGACCTTTGTTAGATATAAAAAAACATTTAAAATCATCAAGATCATATAACAATACATCGCATAATTACTCGTACCATTTTGTTTTACATTATGAACTTGACATAGTACACGAACACTACCAATTAACTATTTATATTATATCTTAAATTAAGTTTCACGTTTGTGAATGTTTGTGAACGTCGCGTTCGTTAAATGTGATACATATATTTTGCCTCCCACGGTCTTTCGTATCAAATGGCTTGAGTTTATCCTATTACTAAGTATGTATTGTAATTTCATACTAAGTATATATGGAAGCCTGAAAATCTATATTTCAAGAATGTAGAATAAGAATATGTGGATAATAATATACATATAAGTAGCAGTTGTATATATGTATATAAATGAAAATGGACTACCCTTTACCTACGGTTTTGCCTGTGTTTCTAAATGGAAAGAATTACTTTTTTATATGGAAATGTATGAGTTGTGATATGATACTTAACATTTTAAGTGCATGGGTATAACCTATAGCCTTCCTCAATAAATTGACGATCTATCGCAAAAATATCAGCACCCTTAACTTCATAATATTAATATAAGTACGCAAACTTAAAGAAAAGATAAAAAAATCTACACATACTTAATAAAAATGTAACTGATCGCTGACTGTAAATGGAAAATGTATGAGAAAATCTATTTCTTTATCAATTAAAAAACCCCGAATATTTTTTTTTTGTTCCGTACCTTTTAAGGAAAAAAGGAACCCTTATAAGATAACTTTGTTCGTCTGTCTGTCTGTCTAGAGCCTTTATCTCAGGAACGCTTTGAGATATAGAGTTGAAACTCAAACCATGTACTCAGATCTACGGCCCCAAGATTTCCTGAAAAACTCGTATTTCTACATTTTTATGCAGTACCTATTTTTTTTAATTATATAAAAGAAGACAGAAATATAAAGGAGGTAAAGCGCGGTGTTGAGTTTCGCCACTCAACACGCAATGCCACCAGATTCCCAAATGCCTCCAGATCCTCCGGGAAATTGGGAACGGAGTGTCTTAACACTCGAATACCTACCTACCCCGCTGTGTGCGGGATACAGCATGAAACTTATTTTTAGACGAATACAGTGGGTTAGTACATTATGGTTATAATTTAGACTTTAGAGGAATCCTACAGTTATACTACTATAGCATACTCTCACGCAGTGCTTGCAACACAATGGCGGCCGTGTCGTCTCAATTGGAACTTTGTGATGAAATGATGACATCTTAATTGAGGATCTTTTAGGAATATCGACCATATTTGTAATGAGCCTTGAATTTAAAGAGATCTTTGATATATATTATATAGAAATAAAATATATTTGAATTGTCATTTTCATTTAATTTAATCTAAATAATTATATCTATTATACTTAGTATTTATTATACTATTATAGAATTATACGTAAAAAAATTAATTACACTTTCGGATTGTATGAATTCTTTTATTTATGAGGCAAGTCGTGCCAGGGGCATAATCGTCTGACTGTTAATGCGACAGGCTGTGACTTCGATTCCCACTGGAGGAAATTAAAATTTTAATATTTTCATTTTCTCGCTCTGTCAACGAAGCAAAGAAGAATGGAAGTTTTAATGGAAACAGAGTGTTTTAACACTAGGTGTTATGTATATGGCTGGCCTACCCTGCTATATGTGGCATACAGCTTGAAGGTAAAAAAAATAGGAAATATAATAATAGAAGGTATAAATATAATAAAAGAAGGTAAAAATAATAGAAAATAATAATAACTAGATAAGTCAACCGGAGAGTAAGCAGCCAGAGCCCCCACATATAAGTATGGATGTGCCTTATAAGGCAATGACTTAAAACAATTACCTAATGCTTTAGTATGAAATCTACGTGTACGAAAAATATATCAAAATAATACATAGATCGCCATTTACTGTGTTTTCTGTTTCTCATAATATATCTTAATACAGTGAATAATAAAAATATGCGTGGGAGAAATAATAGCAAATGAGTTTCATTGAATACGTATCAAAACTTTTTCTATACTTCTTGCAATGCACTAATTTGAATTCTTTGTAAAAAAATCTTATACCTACTTAGGCTTGTACTTAATAAAAACTTTGTGTGCTCGATTCCCACTCGAGGAAATGGAAAATATTATTTTTTCATTTCCTCGCTCTCGCTCTGGTGCCAAGGCAAAGCGCGTCGTTGAGTTCCGTCACTCGACACGCAATACCTCCAGAATTCGGCGGAAAGTGGGAAACATAGTGTCATAACACGAGGTTCTCTCTGCCTACCCTACTGTGTGCGGGATACAGCGTGAAGCTGATACACCATTGTGACCTGCGCTGCGCTACTCATTACAATTCAATGGCTTTATAGGTACCTATGATGACGAAATTTGATAACTGTAACCGGTAACCTTCCCGAAGACGTAACAAATAGGTCTCTTAACGACCGAAATAGTAGACTAATGGAAGCAAGCTCCACATTACCTCAAGGTGAAACAGACATCTGTAACAACGGATTCTTCTTTGTTGTCATCGACAAAGACATCTAAGCTTGAAATTTAAGTACAAAAATGTATATAATAATATCTATTAATATTATTATTAAAGAATTTATTACAATTTTCTTTTAATTAGATATCATATGAAAATTTAAATTTTTATAATATTTTTTTTAATAGGAGAGAAATATGTACGTTTCGCTATAATTCATTGTTGCTCATATAGCGAGGTAAGTAAAGGGAACCTAGGGTAAGTTTTTTCTTATAAAATAATTTGATAAGTATTAAATAAAATCATTTAAGTGAATGTATAGTTGCCATTATACAGTATATAGTACCTACAACTAAATGGATTCTATAATTATATTGTAGGTACTATATTTAACTTCTTTAGATGGTCACGCTATATTACTAAATCGTGGTTATTTCAATTTAGTATTGTTAACGGTTGTCTTTGCTTGTACCCTGAATTTATTACAATAAAAAAATTTTTTGTTATAATAATATAATACTAAATACCGAGGTCAAATAAAAATAAATTCGGGAAAGTGTTTGAAAATTAAAATGTTTTTTTTATTATTTTGCTACTGCACTGCCTCAGTGCCATCGGCAGTCTTATCTTCCTAGAAGTAGTTTGTCTGTTTACCCTGAAAAATGTTGAGCTTCAAATGTAACTGTATCTAATTCTGATTGTTGTGTACCTTCATGAGGTTTTCGTTGGGAAAATAGTATGGTGATTCCCCAGTCCTCCCAGAGTACAGTACAGCGGATTTTAAAGGGACGATCACAAACGCTCTGTCAAGAGGGAAACGGCGAAGAAGAAGAAAACCTCTAATTGATTTGCTATGTATGCCTTATAAATCAATATAATTTTATTAAAATTTTCTTCTACAATAATTATTTAGAAACGAATAATAATAATTATTTAGAACGTTAAGTGCAGTATTTTTTCCAGAATCTATTACCTATCCATAAGTTTCAAAGGCATGGAGGTATACCCTACTTATGTAGAATTGTTTGTTATAAAGAGGTACTTAGGTACTATAATTCTTACAAACGTGACTGCAAACAAATCTATTGATAATTACATTACAACGAATTTAAAAGGATTGCGACATCTTATAATACAAGTTTCAATTAAGTGTAGAAGTCGATAAATCAATATTATTGCTTTACATATTTTGGATACGTTTCCCAGCAAAAGAATAATTTTTGAACAAGTCAATTAAAAAAAAAATCTTAAAAAAACGACTATTTTACACTATGATTATGTCACATATAAAAAGTTTACAATATAGTAAAACAAAATAACATTAAAATTCGCCATTCGACAAATATTTCATTTTTCAAACGGTCACATGAGTGTCTTATCACTACACTTTCACTACATATCCTGCTATAATTAAAATACCATTTCCCTTAGTTCTTATATGAAAATAAAAAAAAATAAAGTTACAGAATTATAAGCTAGTGTGGGCGACATCGATTTATCCGGCTTTTGTTGTTCCAGAGCGAGCACGTTACCCGATCAAGGACAGTCTATTTAAATCGACTATTCATTTATTCGGCCGTCGCTGTATGAATGGATGCAGTGATGCAAGTGTGCATGTGCATCGCCTTCTATCTGAGAAAGTGATCTACTGTATGTAGGTAATACGTAGGTTTCGTATTAGAAAGATACTTAGTGTTAAGAAAACTTGTATTAATTAAACAAGAAATAAACTAATAGATGCGATTTTAGTTAAATAATTATATGAAAAGTGTAATTAATTATAAGTAAATTTTGAGAACAGAAAAAAAACATATATGAAATACTTCACGTTTGATTGTATCTTAAAGTTTCCCAACATTTAAGCAAACTTTTTACCCCAAACTTCACCAGGAGGAGATATCAATAGTTGTTGTTTTACTTGAACTTATTTTTTCGTCTATATGTTTCACTTATTTCATTATTTCCCATGAGAATGTATACGTAATGACTCATAATACTTACTTGTCGGCAGATATCGTCATAGAGTTAAGTTAACGAGGTACATTTTTTACATAGTAAGTTATATACTTTTTTATACAGTAACATTTAAATAACAAAAAAAATATGGCATTGATGAGGGCTCTCAGTCAATTAGGCATGTCTAAAAAAAACGGTACTAGATTTAGAATTATAATAATATGATGACAACACAGCTTTGGAGGTGTCTGTCATAATCTCGTACCTTCAGTAATTTTTTTTTGCATAAATTTTTTAATAATACTTGGCAATTATAAATAATCTGAACAATTTCCACGTGAGATCGAACTGATCATGAATGCTTTTACATACTAACTAACGCGTAAATCCCGCTTTTCCCAGAGACAAAATCTGGCAATGCTGGTTAGCATGGTATCGGTAATTTATAAATTTTAATTTTGAATAAAGTAAAGATAACACAGGCCGACAACATTTTGGACCTAGAAACGGAACTATACTTTTCCGACTAAATTTCTTTTAGGTCAGGATATCTCAAAAACTTGAGCTAATGGAGCAATTCTGGGGTCGGATTCGTGTTCAGCACACTAGAAGCCGTCGGAAAAGTTCCGTTGGGGTCTCACAATTTTTGAAATTTGGTCAGCCTGTGTAATTTTCTAATTTTATATAAGTATTTTCACGTTATTGCCTTGTAAACGTACTTATATCTAATAGATGTTTGCTTTGTAATGGGTTTTAGGAAGCGGTAACATCGAGTGTTTATTGATGTGGTTGACATTAATTTAAGGTTAAGCTGAGAGGCCTTCGTAATGATTAAATGATTTATACTGTATTTATAGAAGACAAAAGACGACTATAAGTGTAAGTAAAGATTGAAATCAGGGAAGTAAAATATTAGGGTTCCGTACCTCAAAGAATAAAGTAGAACCCTTATAGGATCACTTTGTTGTCCGTCTATTTGACCATGTGTTAAAACCATTTTTCACAAGATTGCGTTTATCGCTTTGCGTCTACCTCTCTTGAGACTGAAAAATATAAGCTTCGATCGATCTCAGATTTCAGGTTTATAAATACGGGCCCTAGTGTTGAGAGTTTGAGACGCTCCGTTCGTATTAAGACATTTCCGTTCCCCATTTTCTGCTGAATTTTAGAGGCACGTGCACGCTTGCGTGTTGAGTGGTGGAACTCAACGCGCTATGCCTCGTTACCACAGCTAGGAAATAAAAGTATTAAATATTTAATTTCGTCGAGTTCGAATCCAAACTACAACCTGTCGTGTTTACAGTCGCACGCTTGTGCCACTACGCTATAACGGCCTCAAAATAAATAAAAACAATATTTTATAACAGGTTGTAGTTTTATTTACAACTACAATCAACAAGTTCTTGTTAAGTACTCAATAGTTACGTCCATATATTATGACAATAAAAATTATATTTACTTTCGCTAGATAATTTTACGATAGGTGCCTGTTTCTGCTATTTGTTTACTATATTCACAAGTCGAGGAGTGTCTCATCAGAGAAAGCATTTGTAATGGTGCATGTTCCTATAAGACCGTTCCTTTACTTTCACCCGGAAAAACTAAATGTCGCTTCAGTTTATTTTCACATTTGCACTATTGTCGATACTAGATGGACTAAATAAATAAATGAGAATATTGTATAACGTTTATAATTAGATACATATTACATATATTTAAGGTTTTTTAGGTTATTTAAGGTTTTAGGTAAGGATATATTTAATATATTCCGCACATATTTTTCATTTAGCGTTACACTGAGCGGGCAGAGGGAACCTAATGTTAAGACACCCCGTTCCCCTTTTTGTGCTGACCTACCTATGTACCTACTTAGTACTTACTCCCTGCTGACGACGGTTGTGGATTCGATTCCCATTCGGAGAAATGAATTATTATTTATTAATATTTTCATTTCCTCGCTTCACCAAGGCAAAAACCCGGCGTTAAGTTTCGCCACTCAATCTGCAATGCCTCGAGAAATGCGACGGAATGCGGGGTACGGAGCGTCATGACAATCGATTCCCTTTGCCTACCCTGCTGTGTGAGGGATACAGCGTGAAGCTGATAACAAAAAACTGTAAAATATTTACCTATACTGGAAATGTTCGAAAGTGATTAATCACTACACACTACAACACAGTGTTTAAACACTGGAACTCTTTTGACAATTTTCCTATTATCACAATCAACAAGCGTAGAACGTCTCCAAGCGTTGATTTGTAATTGAAGTAGAAGGTAAGATACTTTTCACGGTTATGACTTATGACGTCACTTATGTAAAGTTTACAACCAGGCCTTGAAGGAATGTTCTAATAGACGGTCTATAGGGAGAGTATTGAAAGTGAAAATTCGGAAGTGTTTTTTTGAACTACTAAGAAGGGTAGTTTTTAAAATTAAAAATATTTCATTGTTTATGCGTTTTTAAGCGTGTATCAACCAAAAACTCCAAACACCCGTCAATTCCTCTATGCCGATGACCTTGCTTTGGCTGCTCAGGCGCCATGTTTTGAGGAGGTGGAAAGTTTGCTGAAGACAGCCCTAAGCGCACTCGACTCGTACTATGACGATAACGCCCTTAAACCCAACCCGTCTAAAACTCAGTCGTGTGCGTTCCACCTGAGGAACCGTGAAGCAAACAGGCCTCTTCAAATATCTTGGCGAGGTGCTCATATTCAACACTATCCACAACCACGATACCTGGGAGTTATACTGGACAGGTCTCTAACATTTAAAGCTCACTGCCTGTATACCAAACAAAAAGTATGTGCAAGAAATAATCTGCTCCGTCGGCTAACGAGAACACATTGGGGGGGCATCTCCGCACGTACTTCGTACAACAGGCCTCGCTCTATCTTTCTCTGCAGGTGAATATGCGTGTCCAGTTTGGCACCGTTCCGCTCATGCTAAGGAGGTGGACATAGCATTAAATGAGACTTGTCGAATAATTACTGATTGCCTTAAGCCCACACCACTAAATAAGGTCTACCCTCTGGCCGGAATAGCGCCTCCTAAGGTTCGACGTGAGGTGGCATGTTCTGTCGAAAAAATGCGTCAGGAAAAAGACCCTCGGCACCCACTCTATGGCTACACCGCACCTCGTGCCCGCTTGAAAAGTCGCCACAGTTTTATTCAAGCTACCAAAGCTCTAGATTGCATTCCGAGTCGCGCTAGGGTACGGTTATGGCAGACAATCTACCCGCCACCTTCAGGCTTTGTCCCCCCCAAAGAGTGCCTACCCGCAGGTTACAACTTGCAGTGGCCTACATGGAAGTCACTTAATCGCTTACGGAGCCAGGTTGGCCGAAGCAATG
>JAEBDU010009652.1:0-13802 GCA_016802625.1 Heliconius numata | reverse complement strand
ATAAATATCCTTGTAATATTATATTTCTTATAATATTATGTTTTTTTAGCTTCACGTTGTATTCCGCAAGTTAAATAATAGATTGATTTCCAAGTAGTGTTGCCGATCGATAGTCGACTATCGATAGGCTATCGATATTCTATCGATAGTTGTCCGATAGTAGGACTATCGATATTTTAATCGATATTTTAATCGATAGTATCGATACTATCGATACTATCGATTATTGTGAACTATCGATCGCATGCTAAGTTGCGATAGTATCTTTCTTTTCACCAAAATATGAAAAAACAAAAGAAATGTAACAAAAATGTTTCTTGTTCTTTTCATTTCATCTTGTAGCTATGCTTAAGAATCATATTCAATACTATCGCGAATTAGCATACAATCGATAGTCCAAAACAATCGATAGTATCGATACTATCGAAAATATCGATACCATCGATCACATAGGCTTTTTTAGATTAAAACTATCGGTTGCGAAACAATCGATAGTTTGGCAACGCTATTTCCAAGTCCCCCTTAACTTGGAACCCTAGTGTAAAGACACTCCGTTCCCGTTAATATTTCCATTTCCCACTTTATAATATTGATACGTATACAATATTGTTTAATTTATATATTTTTTCACTACATTATTCTCAGGCACTACTAAAGTATTCCGTACTTTTGAATATTTATAGTTATCTAAGACAAATGTAATTCGCCGCGTAATCAACTAGAGTACCTATTTCCCGTAGATCTAGAGTTATTAAATTTGGCATGAAGTGAAAATTTTATGGAAAAAAATATTACAAACACATATTTGTAGTTCGTTTCACACACAATGAGTCCATAGGCCTGCAAGCTTAACTTTGTCAATTTTATTTGCCGTATAATTGAAATCAATAAGGTATCCATTGACCTACTGTTATGAAATTTGGAAAGAAGTAACAACTTGAAGTACAAATATAGATACTTCCCACTGATCCTCTTGGTCGGTCTCTATAGTAAAATTAACAATCAATAATAACAAATAAACCTCATCCAGATCTCTAAACAAGCTTGACCGCATAATTTCGAAAACAGTGCAATTTGACGATGTACGGCGCACGGCCACAGCGGATTCCGCGGTCGACCGCCCGCCGCCGGTCCTAGCATTACCGCAATACGACCGGCTAAATGTGTTACGTTTGTGTTTGTTCTTCTATGTGTATGTCTTTTTTGTGTTCTCTCTTTGTTTTTGCACTCTTTTCTCTATTTTTTGGTCGATTTTCTGACATTGTAAGTTGTTAAAGAGCGAGAAAATGAAAGTATTAATTCATGGTCCCGAGTGGAAATGGAACCCACTACCGTCGCTCGGATGGCAGTTGTGCTGAGCACTGACAAGAAATTCTACATTGCTCTTTTCATGTTAATGTTATAATTATCTGCTATTTTGTGTAATACAATTAATTCCTTATATTTTTATTATGTAAATATCCCTGAAAACTATTTATATTTATTTATTTATTGATTCACCAACGTTTGTTTACATCAGTATATTTGAAAAGAGATAAATAACACACGGAACTAAAACAGGGCATAGAGAATCTAATGTGAAAGCATTGAGCTCTCCGTTATCCGTGTCTCACGTCTCAGCTCAGCTCTCCGTCGTCCCTTGATGATGAACAATTACTCTTTTGAGAGGAGATGAAATCTATAACTAGCGCTGTAATTAGTTAGAAGGTGACTGAGATGACCTCATTCATAATTATATTTCTAATGAACATTCTCTTACAATAGTCACATGTCTATATAGTCTTCTTTACGCCTGTACGATCCTATTAGGGTTTCGTTTTTACTATTTAAATACGGAACCCTACACACTTTTTATGTAACAAAAGAAACAATTTCTGTATTTCAACACCAATAAAACCACGATTGTCAAGCGAAAATCTATCAGAACAAACATATGTATGTATGTCTGTGTGTTCCGAAATACAACATTATATCCAAGAATATTTTACGACGCCGCAAATTCGTGCCTCTGTTAAAATGTTTACGATCTTCTCTGGCATAAAACCTGTCATGCGTTAGAGAAATGAAAGGTCAGGTTTTTTATTGTTTTTCTTTAGGAAAAACATAAATATTTTGTTAAATTGTTGCTCTATAATATGACAATAATTATAGATGAAATATTGACGTTATTCAGACCATTCTGCTGCAGTGAGAAGTCTGACTTTAGACCTAGTACTTATTAAAAGCTTTCTCTGCATCACGCTTTTTACTATATTGTAGTATATTCGAGATAATATTAGAATAAAATGCCAACTGATTTGTACACGTTTAATGTCCGATCACAACTGGGTAAGCCAACGCTTTATTTAGACTTACCCTCAACTTATAATAATCACTACATCCCTCCACCAATAATATAAAAATATACAAATAAAAACAATTATCCAATTTACAAGTAATCGAAACTAATAACCTATTAGTTTTATTACAATTTTACATTTTTTTGATTCCGTGTCTTACGAATAGGATACCTTCGACCACTCTCGGCCGTGACGGACACTGGAGTAGTGTCCTCACCAGGTAACATGAGATCGTTTTTATCAACAACAGGTAGTGCCTGTTTAGTGCCCATCCTAGAATTTGAATCTACATTGGATTTATTATTCTGGTCTACATTAATTCGAACATCAGGATCCGATGACTCTGTTTCCTCCGATAACTCCTCTCTCTCTCCCACTTGATCCAATGTAGTTTCAGAATTCGCTACTGGGTCAACATCATCTGTTTTTGGAACACAAGTTACACCCGTATACTTTAACAATTGATCAAAATGTTTGTTAATTAATAAATTTAACACTGGAATGTATACCATAAAAAGTCTAGAACCAATCTTACTTCTAATTACTCCTAAATGCCATGTACATTTATTTCCATTATAATAAAAATGTTTAACTAAAACCTGGTCACCTATGTTAAAACAAACATTGCGTACACCGCCATATTGTTTACTTTGTAAATCTTGTTTATAGTTAACAGCTGCTTTAGCAGCAGATGCCAACGACGTCGAATTAGGTGACATTCGAGTATCTTTTAAAAAATCTAATGTGGAAAACAACTTCCTTCCGAGCATTAGTTCTGCGGGTGAATATCCCGTAGTGCAATGTGTTGAATTTCTGTAATCAAACAAAAATTTTAATAATTTTACGTTTATATTTCTTTGGTTAGACTCAGTTTTTAAAATAATTTTTAGTGCCTTTTTAATAGTTTTAACCGTGTTTTCCGCTTGGCCATTTGATGCCGGATGATAAGGTGCAATCGTGACATGTTTTATATTATTACTTACACAAAAATTATTAAACTGACTCGAAGTAAAATTCGTTGCGTTATCTGTAACAAGAGTATGAACTAAACCAAATCTACTAAATAATTCGTACAACTTCATAATAACAGCGTCGCTATTTGTGGAAGACATAGGATAACATTCTATCCACTTGGAATGTGCGTCAACTACAATAAGAAAATTTTTCTCGTGCAACGCGAAAAAATCTAGATGTACTCTTTCCCATGGACGTTCAGGATACGGCCAGGGAGCCAGTGGAGCTCGAGGCGGGGAACTGCGGAAAGATGCACACGAGCTGCATGAACCTACCTTTTCTTCAATCTGTTTATCTATATTAGGCCACCACATACGACTCCTGGCTTCCGTTTTTATTTTTACTATTCCGAAATGAGAGGAATGTAATTCATTTAATAACCTATCTCGAAAAACTGCTGGAATTATCATCTTATGTCCCCGTAATAAGCAACCATTTTCTAAAGACAATTCCAAACGACACAAAAAATAAGGTCTCACTTTCACGTCATTCACGTTACGCGGCCACCCATTTTTTAAGTGATTAATCACTATTTTTAGAACTTCATCTCTCTCAGTCTCCTTCCTAATCTCATTAACAGTTACGGGTTTTAAAAAAATATCCGATACAAAATTTACAATACTAGACTTATCCATTTCCTTATCGTTTATCTCAATGTTATATCCAATGGGCACAGATCGCGACAAAAAATCAGCTGTATTATTCTCACCCTTAACAAATTCTATATTATAATTATACGCGGATAGGAATAACGCATAACGCTGCAAACGGTTCGCGGCTAGTTCAGGAATGCCTTTTTTTGTTCCGATAATCGATAACAACGGCTTATGATCAGTGCGTAACGTAAATGGAACCGTACGCCCGTACAAATAGTGGTGAAATTTCTTTACCGCAAATACTATCGCCGTCGCTTCTTTCTGTATTTGTGCATAATTACGTTCCGCCTTAGACAAAGACCGCGACGCGTACGCCACCACCACCGTCCGCCTGCCGCTGCGCGAGCACCGCGCCCATCCCCGCGGGCCCCGCGTCCGCCGTCACTATCGTCGTCGATTCGGGGTTATAGTGTGCTAAAACTCGATCCGATATCAATTCCTGCTTAATTTTTGTAAATGTCATCATTCTGTAACTTCCCCCAAATCCATGGCTCGCCTTTTTTTAATAATGAATGCAACGGATTCAATATGCTCGACGTGTTTGGAACGAAACACCTGTAATAGTTTACCATGCCGAGAAAAGATTTCAACTCACTGACGTTTTTTGGACACTGAGCATCGAGTATTGCTTTTATTTTTTGATTTGACTTATGCAGCCCGTTTTTATCAATTATAAAACCTAAATATTCCACTGAAGATTTAAAAAATTCACATTTATCCCGCTTTAATCGTAGCCCCGCGTCTTGTAACCTACTTAGGACTAATTGTAATCTTTGTAAATGTATAGTTTTAGTGGGCCCCGTTATTAATATGTCATCTAAAAAGATACACGTTCCTTCTATGTCAGATAATAATTGCTCCATTGCTCGTTGAAATATAAAAGGTGCATTAGCTAATCCGAACACTAATCTATTAAAACGGAATAACCCCTTATGAGTATTAATGCACGTTAAATTTTTAGAATCGTCTAAAACTAACTGGTTATAGGCCCTAGACAGATCGATTTTTGAAAACTCGACCCCACCATGTAGTTTAGAAAATAGCTCTTCTATTCTCGGTAATGGGTAATTGTCCGTGTATAAAACTTTATTTAACGTAACTGAAAAATCTCCGCAAATACGTACATTTCCGTCTGCCTTTAAAACCGGTACTATAGGAGTAGCAAAATCTGAATGGTCTATTTTTTCTAAAATACCTAAACTCACTAATCTTTTTAGTTCTGACTCCACTTTTGGCTTTAAAGCGAAAGGAACCGGTCGGGGCTTAAAAAACTTAAGTTGCGAGTTTGGCTTAATTTTTAGTGTAATTTTATATTTATTAAAACGGCCTAATTCATCCACAAATAGCTTTTTAAATGTTTCTGTCAAACCGTTGCATACTTTATCATCCGTTATACTATGACATGTCATCCTGCATAACTGCAAGTTAAACGCACTTATAAAATCTCGACCTAAAAGTACCGGCTGATGAACAGAACAATTTAAAACATATATTTTCAACATTTGTGTGTGACCTTCATATTCAACAGGCACCACTATAAACAGGGTGCATTTTACTGCCATTATAACAATTTAAAACTACACGACACGATTGCAACTCGGCCCGCCCCGCGAAACATCGCTCGTACACGTGTTGGGGCAACACGGAGACGGCACTGCCGCTGTCTAACTCACACAACAATCGCTCGCTACCGATTAAAACTGTCTCCGTCATCGGCGCTCCGTTTATACACTTTATATTAAAACTATTTAAATCACCTTTTTCGATGTCGTCCTCATCCTTACTTAAAAAATTATTATATTTAGTAATTTGTTTCCCGCACATGCGTTGTAGATGTCCTTTCGTATTACACTTGCGACACGTATAATTAGCAAAACGACATTCATTTTTGCTATGATTCCTGTAGCCGCACACTGCACAAACCGGTCTCACGTTATTCAACTTCGCCGTCGCTGCTGCTCGTGCTCGCACCGCGAACACCTCGGTGGCGCCGGATGCGTCCGTCGCGTGGCGATGCGAAGTCGCAGGTTCGATGCTCGCGCTATGCAATGCTAACCGTGCACATCGAATATTTGTTGCTAACTCCAGAGCTTTATTAAATGTCAACGTTTCAATATTTTCTGCGAACAATTTCTCTTTTTCCTTATTGTTTTCTAACCCCAACACAAATCTATCCCTTAAAGCGGTGTCAAGATCTGATTTGAACTCACAATGCTGCGCTAGGCTGCGAACTCGAGCCGCCCAATCTGTTAGGTCTTCCCCAGGATGCTGTTCCGCTTTATAAAATACGTATCGTTCCGCAAACGTACTTTTCTTTACCACGAAATGACTGGTGAGTTTTTGCAATAACGTATCATATTCTATATTTTCCAAGTCCGTAGGGTAGGCTAAGTCTTTCGCTATCCGGTACGTGTCCTCAGCAAAAGATGTCAATAACAGGGCTCGACGTTTCACTCCTGCTTTATCGTTTTCCTCGCTAATATTGTTAGCTGTACAATATTGCTTAAACCGACTGATATAAATATCCCATTGTTGCGAGTGGTGATCGTAACCGAGTGTACTCCCAAAAAACGCCATTTTCGTATTATCTTCGAAAATTTATAATGAAATGCACTTTACACACGTTGTTGCACACGTTGGTAAGTCCCTCGTCGCCAATTTGTAGTATATTCGAGATAATATTAGAATAAAATGCCAACTGATTTGTACACGTTTAATGTCCGATCACAACTGGGTAAGCCAACGCTTTATTTAGACTTACCCTCAACTTATAATAATCACTACATATATAGTATACTGTATATTACAGTAACAAGGAGTACCTAGTATTAAGACACTCCGTTCTTCTCTTTCCGCTAGGTAGGTAACCGAAATAAGTTTAAATATAATCTTTCCCAATTCCCCCAATTGAGAATCGAATACACAGCCATCGCGCTTACAGTCCGATCACCGTACTACAAAAAATATTTGAATTTCCATTATATAAAAGATTTTATATCCACACAATACATTAACTCGATGTTTTTTATCCCCCTTTTCAGTACATTTGATACATATTATAGCTTCCTATGAAATTTTGCAGAGTAAGCGTTTTTTCCGCTTATCTTACACGCTTAGTTAGCAAATATGGATGAATCCCGTTATTCTTATAATAAAGGATTTATGAGTTTGTGTACTTCAATAATATTTATAATTATATGACTATATGATATGGAGGTTGCGCAGTGGGATAGCGTTTGACTCTAAATGTACCGGTTGTAGGTTCGAATCCTACTTAGGGGAATGGAATATTTTCAGTCTCTATGCTAACGAGATAATGCAGGGTTTCTCAAAACATAATAGGAAAATAGAGAACGGAGTGTCTTAACACTAGATAAATTCATATTCCATGTGTGGTTGGAGAGGAAAAAATAAAAATAATTCACCACGAGAGTTTGCCAAGAGTAGAGTTCGGCATCATTAAAAATAATCAAAATATTATACCGTAGTAGAGAAACATGGCTAGTATAGTAGGTATTTTATATTCTTTTGCTACTTCACTATTATAAACTTCACAAAACTTGGCTAGCATCATTTTTTACAAAGAATGAGAATATCTTATTAAAAGAAATCTTGCTATAATTATCTGTTGCGCACTTTAAGTAAGATTTAAAAATTACTGGATAAAACTTCGAAAGCTAAAAAGCTTATTAGCATTTAGTTATAGCTTTTCTTTTGTTATGCAATGGAAATTAATAAAAGTTTTGTATGGCACGTCACGTGGTAGGGGGAACTTTCACCACAAGTACAATAGGTTACATAGGAACGGATAAAGTTTTGAAATATAAGTCTTCGTAGCGCAGTGGTATATGGATTGTAAACTCGATAATTGCGTGTTCAATATACGCTCAGAGGAATGAGTATATTTAAATTTTAATTTTCTTGCTCTGATAAATAATTCGCGGCGTTGAGTTCCGCTACACAATAAAATAGCTCTAAAATACTAATTCAAATAGTTTTGCTTATTACATTTACTTAATTTCATCCACAAATTTTCACGATTTTGTATACATTTGATAATTTATAATATCACTTCAGTCTATATAACATCCTGAAGGACCAACCCTACATCAAAGAGTCGATAAGGTACTTAATTTATACGGACCTCTAAAACCGTCCGTACTAATGGAAGCTGCTGAAAGCTGTAAAGCTTAGGCATAAATTGTAAGGTACAGAGTACAGCCTATATATGTATATATAGATATAAGATTATATTAATTTTATTTGAGTGAGAACCAAAGGTAATTTTGTGAGGTATTTTTTTTTTTTAAATTGATCTAGTTCTCGAAATTGGCTATTGCTCCTGGTGGAATTAGCAACAAATAATTGGAAAATGTCAAACTGATTAGTTCATTAGGGTTGTGGGTTTGATTCTTATTTGGGTGTTCTTATGCAAATTAATAGTAAACTTCAATTGTTTTTTCATAGATATATAAAAATTTTTTTCAAAATATTAAGAAACAATTGAAAAAATTGTGTTTAATAGACTCTTCTATCCATCTATCCGGTAAGCATCATCCGTCACCCGTCCGTCATCCGAACGATGAATGTAATTACGATAGTGTATCTTCATATACGGTATTCTTTGATGTCTTTATATTAAATTTTCTTTATATTTTCTTTATATTAAATTAAAATCAAATCAGCTTCACGCTGCATCTCGCACACGGCAGGATAGACAGAGTGTAAAGACAGAAAGTTTTTTTTTTATTTTAATTCTTACCTACACTACAGATTTTATTTTTGATATTACCTAGAACTACGAGCTTGTTGAGTTTACGGAACAGTAAAAGACAATTAATCAAAATTCCTACAAAAAAGTATTAAAAAAAGATTCACATAAGCTTTTTTATACATTCAAAAGATATAGAGAGCTCTGTCGACATGTTATTGCATGTCGCGCAACATGTGCATGTCACAGGTTGTAAAGTTACAAAGCTTTATTTTTCAACAACTTTTCGATTGTACGCACTCGGATTAACATACACGATTCAGGATGTATCCAGCTTTTGTGTATTTCCTTTGAAATTTTAGTGACACTTCAATATGAACCAAAATTCACAATATTATTTTTTGCTAGCCCAATGCTTTGATAAGTATTTTTTATTGAAACAATTATTTTTATCTAAAAAGCCTTTATTCAGTCATGATGCAGCATGTGAATGTAAACGCGACGATTGTGGGTTCGATTCTCACTGGAGGAAATGAAATATTTAATATTTCAATTTCTTCGCTCTGCTAACGAGCCAAAGCGCGGTGTTCAGTTCCGCCACTCAACACTCAAAACCTCCAGAATTCAGCGAAAAGTGAACCGCTGTGCAAACATTTCGTTTTTCACTATGTATCTTTACTAACTAAAAAAAATCACTCATCAATGTTTCACAATTATGAAAACAATAATTTCTGAACCATATTTCTGTATAACAATAGCGTTAATGCGGCTCTCATTTTAAAATTGAACAAATTGTACCATTGTTCGTGGTTGAACCTCCTTTGTGTTGAGTGATTTTTGTGTTTCAGAACATTTAGGGTTTCAATCAACAGGTTGGCGATTGTAAATCTAATTATGTCGATATTTTTTTATTTACTTCAAATGTAAAATGTAATTTACAATGGTTTTATATTTATAATAAATTGAAATGTTGTATTTTTTTCATTTGCACATTTTATGCCGTATATGGCGGTATAGAGAATGTAGTGTCAAGACTCTTTACTTTTTGTTTTGTTTTAGCCTATATTTGAGACATGGCATACAGAGTGGTGCAAAGGAATGAAATGACTCATTCCTCCAATTGGATGGAGAGAACCAAAGGTCGATCGTACATGATTTTTAAGTACAGTAATATGTTTTTCATCCAATTTTTTTTTTAATATAGTAAGATAGATCTGTCAAGACACTCTTTTACTTTTACTATTAGCGTTTCAAACCGGTAGTAACAACGCAACGTCACACAAATTGAATGGAAAATGGGGAACGAAGTGTCTTAACACTAGCTCAACCCTAAAAATGAAAAAATCAACCATTAGGGTGTTCCAGTTAAATTGAATAAATGTATTAAATTCTATATACTATCATTACCTTAATATTTCTCAATATTGTATGTAAGGCATAGATCTTAAATGAAAATATCTTAATATTTTATACTTATAAAATGTTTATAAAACTAGGTCAGGTTTTCTATTTAGCATCTTTCAAAATGTTTCTCGTTTCGTTTTCTGTTAGTATAGTGTTTGAATCACATTGAAATGAATGAAATATATTTTATCTTAAAATTATCACAATTCTACGTTGGATATTATAAAAATATTGGATAAAAACCATGATTTGAGAAGCGCAGTTAGTTAATATCTGTCTATACATACGTATGGGTTCAATTCCCTTAATATAAAAAAAAATATTTTAAAGAAACGTGACATCTATATGATTTTAACACTCAATAAACAATATTTTCAAGAATATTACTGAAATAGAGAACAAAATGTTTTATCATTAAGTTTTCTCTATCCTGCTTTATAATATGATAGATGCGTGAAGCAATAAAACTATGACTACCTACCCTGCTACAAGCGGGATACAGCGAGATGCTAACAAAATAAGATATGAACCCACAACCTTTGTGGTCTGTCTAGAACATTTGCGCTTAAAGGATCAAAATAAACATTTGGTTGCTCTTACAGCTGTATAAAACTTTAATCTACAAAGTGCTGTATGTTTTATTTCAATATGGCGTTGGGAATTTGAATTCGAAATATATTTGTTATAGAAAATAGAAATATCTTTATTACTTATAAAGTTCTAGGCGATAATAACTTCTTGAAAATATACTATTTTATTAAAAATTCAACTTAATTTATTAATTTAAAAATATTTCAGCTTCACGCTCTATCCCGCACACAGCAGGGTAGGCAGAGGGAACCTAGTGTTAAGACACCCCGTTGCCCACTTTCCGCCGAATTCTGGAAGCATTGCAAACGATGGATCACGATGGATCCCGTGATTTGCAAGTGGCAAGAACTAAAAGCTTTGTTCTTTTACCAAAGCGAGGATATAAAATTCCCCCGAGTGGGAATGAAACCTACAACCGACACGATTACAGTCACACGCTTGTACTCAGGCTCTACGACGGGCCTTAGATATAAATATCTTTCATTTAAGATAAGTAAGAAAATATAAAACAGAAAGTCATTTTACGTAATAAAAAAAATAAAAAAAATGTCACCTTGCCTTTCTCTATTTGCAGTAATAGAAACACGTAATATGCAAAATACAATATATTTCACATTAGTATAATAAGAATACGACATAGTCTCAGATACGAGTGTCGTCTTTGATCATTCTCGTAGTACATAATAAGAAATACGTCAGGTATCCTGATATATTATACTAAAGTTAATTTGAAATGAGAAAATATTTCCTTTTTTACGTAAGTATTTGATAAAGAAGTAAAAAAGAATTTATTAATTGAGTACCTGGCAGATTGAATTTAGTGTGTCGTTGTTACTCGAAACGCGAATGTCGAAATGTCTCAAGAATTCACCAGAGTGTGGAGAGTGTGAAGTGTCTTAACCCTAGGTTCCCTCTCCCTACCCCGCTTTGTACGGGGTATGACGTGAAACTAAAGAAAGCTTCGTAAAAATTGAGCATATTATAAAATATTTTAGTGCTCCTGCTGTGGTAAGAAAAGGCACAACATTGGATTTTGCAACACGAGCTCCCTCTCTTGGCGAAAAGGGAGAACGGAGTATTTTGACACTAAGTCATTTCTGCTTACCCTGGAACACTTTTACAAAATATTTCTATACTCGCAATTCCTTACACTTAATATCGTAAAGCACCAGCTAGTTAAATTGGCAACATCGGCAAAATAATTAACCGATACTGAGCAGGAAGCGGCCCGGCTCACCCTCCGGAATAAATCAATTTCATTATTTACGACGACCCTCGAAGTTGGAGAATTTAAAAATATACGTTGGACACTCTACTTTTCATCAATTTAGTACAAAAATATCTTGTCTTATCTTACTTACCTTATCTTGCTTATCAATAAGCGTAAATGTCAGCTTTGTCCAATGAAACCCGATCATTTAAATAAATGCATATGGAAATTAGAAAATATATCTTCGGAAATAAAAGTAGTATAAATAGAATGTATAAAAAATAATAGTTTTAAAATGAAATGTAAAGTAATTCTTTGAACATTAATCCTTTGAAATAATAATATAGTAGCCGTTGTAGCGGACAAGCGTGTAAACACGACTAGTCAGCTCCATAAAACAGAGTATAAATATAATGATTTTCCTCTTAATGGTAACGAAATGTCTTAACACTAGGTTCCCTCTTCTTACCCTGATATGCACGGAATACAGCGTAAAGCTAAAGAAAAACACAATTTACATAACAGTGTAATCTTATACAAAGTGTCATAGATTTTTATAATTTATATTTAAACATTATTTTCTATACTAAAAATTCTTACGTACACGCAGACAAAGCCACAATACAAAAGCTAGTATAGAATATACTCGCAAGAAGAACAAAACAACTTAATACATCCACTTTGCTGAAAGCATAAAGAAACAATAGGGAACTTTAAAAGTACACAATTTATCTTGCAGTATGGTATTCAATATAAGAGAAGTTTAACGCTCATTGGCTCTTTTTCCTTTTCCATTTACTATGAAAAACGGCTTAAGTTAAAAGCGTAAGCGGGTATTTTCTTCTGTTGAAATTTATAATTGGTGGTCTGAAACAACGCGAATAAAGTGGAGGAACTCACTATACATATATGTACCTATAATAGATTAAAACACTAGTTCTAATGAAATATACCTATAATAAAATACATAAAATACACAGTTATTTTTTTGGAGATTGTGTCATTATCCAACATTTTGTATAAAAGACAAAGAATATTTCTTCTACAATTTTATTACATGCAAAGAAATCGCTTTTTTCTAGGGGATCCTCCTCCTTTATTACTTCTGTATCATTAATCTATATATATAAAAGGACTTGTCCTCACTGACTGAGGTAAGACGCACGCACAGCCGTAACCGCTCATGATAGAAACGTGAAATTTGGACAGATGTTTACTTTCGTAATCTGGACATCCACTAAGAAGGGATTTTGAAAAATTTCAACACTAAAGGGGTGAAATAGGGGTTCAAAGTTTGTATGGAAAAAAAATTAAATCGGCACCGATTTTTATAAAATTTGAAATTTAGATTTTTAAAAGTATTTAATTGAACACGTATTTCATGGTTTTCTAGAATTCTCCCTCTAAGGGTGCAAATAAGGGGTTGAAAGTTTGTATGGAAAAATCTTTAAATCGTCACCGATTTTTATAAAATTTGAAATTTAGACTCTTAAAATTATTTAATTGAACACATGTTTCATGGTTTATTAGAATTCACCCCCTAAGGGTGCAAATAAGGGGTTGAAAGTTTGTTTGGAAAAATCTTTAAAACGCCACCGATTTTTTATAAAATTTGAAATTTAGACTCTTAAAAATATTTAATTGAACACATGTTTCATGGTTTATTAGAATTTACCCCTAAATACGTAAGCGAAGCTGCGCGCGTCCGCTAGTATGGGATATATTACGAACATTACCTTAAAAAAAAATATGAAACAATGTCTATTTCATTTCATTAAAAAAAAACTGAAATATCAGTGCCAGAAGAAATGAGCAAGCCCTAAAAGATGTTGAAAATGGCAAAAATGAAAGAAAATTACATTTTCTTCCATACATAT
>JAEBDU010009650.1:0-10201 GCA_016802625.1 Heliconius numata | reverse complement strand
CATTACTACGTGCCGACCACGTAAGGTAACTTGTCAGTGCGCGCCTGGCCGCCGACCGAGTAAGACGTGCCGCGAGCAATGTATCACATGAACTAACCGGGATTCGAACCCAAATACGGCGACAGGATAGTTTAAAACGTGTACAGAATTGTGATGGATCTAAAACAATAGATAGCGGATACAGTGGAGCTATTTAAAAGTGATAAAAAGTTATAATCGATTCTCCTTCTTAATAGGAAATCGCTAGTGAGAATGTTTCATTGATTTCAACTCGATACATACAAAATGTTGGCAGTCAAGAATTTTTTTATGCCCGAGAAGAGAGTGGACTCTCCGCGGTTTTCTCGGATGCCCGAGGCTCTTATGAGATCTATAAGGCGGCGGTCGCTTAGAGTGAAGAGAACTAAGTCACTGGTTTTAGTGAACGAGAAAAGGAAATCTGGTGAGTGCAGAATATGGGTTCTTTATATAAATAGTGTCGTTCAATTATTGCTTTTGAATATTAGATTATATTTTTATTTTTTGTTGTGTTAAGGTAAAACTTTAAATTTAAGTTTTAAATAAGTTATATAACCTAATTCTATATTTTATAAAAAAATATTTTATTACTGAGTGACTGAGTGGACTAAGAAAGTGAAATTTGACGTGTAGGTGGGTTAGGGAGTGTAGGGGAGCACTAAGAGAAGATATCTAGAAATTCTTAGGGAAACGGGAAAAAGCGGGATTTTCAGGGAAGCAAGTATTTTAATTTTCTTGAAGATGTTATATTTAATTTTAAATAAACTACCAATAAGTTTAACGTAGAGTCGTTACATCAAACACTTATATACATATCATGTAAAAATGTATCGCTTAATTATTCATTTCCTACTCATTTATTAATAGCTGTAAATAGTTATATACGATTGTAAATGTATTACAGCAATATACATCGTAGTTGTTCGTGTTTACTTAAACTCTATACATAATTAATATAAAGTAGAGTGTGTTTTTTCTTTTTATAATGATATAAAAATATTTTTACTGTTTTAATTTTAATTTTCGTATGGAAATTAACATTTTATTTACATTATTTGAATTTTTTGCTCATATTATTATTATGATTTTATAAACATATCGTAGATAATTATACCATTTATTTTTAAATGTATACCGCAAAAAATTCTTACATAGAGTCGGCAGAAACACGTGATATTTAAATTACCTCATATAAAAACACATTGTTTATACTGCAAATAAAGTAAAATAAAATAAACGTTATTTATTGTTTTACTATGTAAATTTTATCGCAATATTATTATTAGAATACAAATAATGTTCATATATTAAACATTTTTCAAGGTCGTTTTGCTCGAGCGTAATGAAGCCTTATTATTTGAAACTAAGAAGGTGTATAGCACTTGTTATTTTCTAATGGGTTTCTCTAACTCGTATATGTAATTTCTTGAAAGAAAAATTGGTAACTTTTCACTAAGATATTAGTTTTTTTTTTATTTTTGCTGTGTACAGATAGCGTTTGATTATAGCATGGTGATTGTAGGTTCAATTTCCACTCGAGGAAATTATATCTTTTTTATTGTCGCTTTTGTAGTAGCGTAAGAGAAAGTAGAGTACTGGAACTAAAACTCATCATCGGGTAGAGAAGAATGTAGTGTCTTGTCACTTTGTCTTCTCTGTTTTACCATTCTGTGTAAGTGAAGGCGTGAAGTTAAAAAAATACTGTTTCATTTGACTTAAGTATACCAACAAAGTAATATGTAAGGCTCTACAGATTGTTACTACGTAGTAAGCTAAATATAGATATGAGTTACTTTATATCAAACCGGTTTATATAATATTCTTTTGTTATCTAAAGTGATATTTGTACATCTAAAGTAGTTTTTAGAGCAAACAGAGAACTTTGTGGGAAGATTCACTTATATTTTTCACATTTAATTGCAACATGTTAATAGATATGTACATAGAAATATAATATGTTGTATTTATGGATATAGAAAAAAAAACAGCTTCACGCGTATTCCATAGTAGGTCAAAACAATATAGAGTTAAGACACTCCGTTTCCCACTATCGCCTAGTATTCGTGACATTGAGTGGCGGAACTCAACGCCGTACTAAGACTACTATAACGAAAAAAAAATTAATAATTGAAATATAATCACCCCCAAATGGAGATTGAAATCACTACCGTTCATTTACAATAAGAGGTTGTCCTACAGTGTCACATATATATTATTCAGGTTTTTTCGTCCAAAATTATTGAAATATAAGCGATTCGCTTATTATTGTATAAACAAATGTTATATGAAATATCCAGAAGTCTTATATATAGGTTTTTGATATAATTCAACACATGTTACTCATTCTTTTATAGCATCCATATGGTTTATTAGTTCGTCTGTCATCGTACTTTATATGGATATTTGCTTATAATAACTTTTCAAGTTGTTATCATATTCCCATAGGAATTGGTTCATCTATATTAAATATGTTTTTTGTTTGAAACTATAATACATGTTTGAGGCCAGTTGTGGTGCAGGTTGTGGGTTCGATTCCCACTCGAGGATATTAAATAATAAATCTCATTGTTAAATTGGCAACACAACTGTCACGTTAATTACTAAACACAGCAACTGCACCTTAGTGGTTTCAATCAATTTATATCAACTATTTAACTAAAAAGTTAAATTTAACAGATATCCAATCTAATATTATAATTGGGTTAAAAAATTAATCGCTTCCTGTCCACTAGCTGCTGTCGATTTCCCTTAATTAAGCCTAGTCTGGTTTACACCTGGAGCGCGTGCCAACCCTCTAAATGTCACAGTTAACGTTACGTTTTATGTTAATTTACTTTATAGTGAATAGATTGGGGCTGTGTTTGTAGGTTTATTTTTTCACTTTCACGCTGTATCCCGCACTTAACAGGTTAGGTAGAGGGAAGCTGGGAAAGTAGTGTTAGGACACTCCGTTCCAATATTCCGGTTTATATATTACATTAATTAACTACACACAAGTGTGTGACTGTGTAAACGTGACTGGAAATGAAATATTAATTTAAATTTATATTTTCACTAGTGGACCCGAACGCGGCTACGCCCGCTTGAACTATACTAAGAATAGTTATGAAATTATTTACAGTTTTCAATAGAGAGATGCGTTAAGCAAGCTCATTTTGGGTGACGTTTTCTAACAACACACATTGCAAATCGTTGCCTTGCAACGACAGTTGTTATTAACATGGCGGAATAAATTGTATGTCAAATTAATAAGTATTTTAATATATTGGTATATATCGGAAATATTACAAATATGAGAAAAAAAAGGATCCTATGTTCATCCCGAGACCTTCAAGTATCTCTGTATGAGTATTTTATCACAATTAAATTAGCGATTTGGCCCTGATTGCGTAAAAGACAGACAGACAGACAGAGTTACTTTCGAATTTATAATATAGGTATGGATAGGTATGGATTTCTTCGCTCTGGAGTCAAATTCAGCGGAAAAAAGGGTGGAGTGTCTTAACACTAGGTTGCTTCTGTCTACCCTGCAGTGTGCGGGATACAAACTGGTAATAATATAAAACAGAATAGTTTGCTTGATTGAACACTCTACTCTCAGGAACTATTAAGTATGTACTTTCAACTCCGTTGAAAAAAAAATGTGTACAGTGTTTACTTTGTCGTGGAAGTCTAAAGACTAAATTACATCATGTTAATCCATTCGATTGATATGATTCATATTTCAATCTAATTCCAAGGCTCGTACTTATAAATTCTGAGATTGATCTTGAGAGCGACGTAAAAGAAAAAAACCTTGAACAAAGTAGATATACTTATATTTGACGTAAGGCGGAATGCTTCGTTTTATCTTAGAGTAAAATAAATATTGATATTTAATATTAATGTAAAAGATAATTATCAATTAGAGATAACTAATTACACTTCTGCTGCTTTACATATTGATAAAAGTAGATTTTTTTCTTCGATAACTTTTTGCCTTTTTTGAGCTTTACGACTTGAAAAAGTAGTGATACATCACTATTTTCTTCATATATTATTGATTATATATGTGTCTATTTTTTTCCCTTCTCTCGTTATCCCTAGCGGAGAAATAAGAAAGAACGCTATGATTCCTTTATACGTCTTTCGCCTTTCAACTATCGGCCTTGCAAAATTTGAATTCACTGCCACCGCTTTTAAATACCGGTTAATTTTAATTTTAACTTTGTCACGACTTCGTTATCTTATCACAAATTTTAATTAAAACTCACAAATTTTAATTAGTTCGTATAACTGATATAATTGTTTTTTACTCTATTGTACAATAAAATCAATTTTAATAAAATAAACTTTTGTCTATAAAGAAGGTCAAGGTAATTAGTTTCTTTAGAAATCGACATAATAAATCGTAAGTTGTTACTTGCTGTATGGATGGAGTAAGATCTATCTTGAGACTATTATATAGTAATTTGGCACAAACGTGTCTTTGCATTTATCGGGGATTATAAAGTTAGTTGTCAAGAAGGAAATGTTGGCTGGCTTTATGTTAGGTAGGCAGAGGGAACCTAGTATTAAAAAACTTGGTTTTACCTAATATTAGGACACTGTATTCCCTACTATAGGTACACTATACGGTATTCAAATTTTTTATTTGAAAATTAGGTATCGCATTTGTCAATAATTTGTCACGTTTTTAACTAAAATAAAGTTTAGGTAGAGATATTGTTAGATAAAACTCTTTCGTTATTAAGAGACTGATAGACAACGCACAACCGATACTATGGGACATAGGGTGGGGCTACTAAGATGGTATTTATCAAAATTCCTATAGGATTGTGACAAAAAAATAGGATTTTATATTTTTTGTCATAAGTCCACACAAACGATGTTGGCAAAAACTAGCACATTATATAATAACATATATGTATATATTATCTATAAACGTATATATTTTTCCCGTAACATCGTTTCCCATGCGGTTTCCTTAAGAAATGTGATACAAATGCACAAATCAGAATTCTACGTCTCTAATTACTAACTGCATGATGTTGCGCGCTTACCGCATTGTAGACGTAAATTCAATTAAAAATTAAGTTCTATGATTAGTAGATAGCGTCAGGCTGTAAGCACCATGGTCGAGGGTTCGATTATCAGTCGGGGGATAGGTGTATTTTTATTTCCTCGCTCTGGTAGACAAAGCGCAGTATAAGGTTCTGAAAATGTCTCGGATTTTGTCTTCTCGCGAAAATTAGGGAACGGAGTGTCTCTTAATAATGCTAACGATAATAAACTATCATTTAAATTTCGAAAAATGTTCCCCCATAAAGCATTTGAAGCTTGAACCTCCCAACCACCTTTTTATTAGATAGTTAGGTATAAGAAGTAACTAAAATAAAGGTAGTCTAACCTAATATCGTTACAGCTACCATTACGTTTTATCATTTCAATTAGCGTTCATTCAAATTGTTTAAAAGCAATATCGCGAATTCCACACGCTCGTTACTGTGCGATAAAACATTTCGTCTTTATAAATAGAAGTCAGTGTCATCGATGATAGTTTTGTGAACTACTCACGTGAGACGATTCGTGGTTTTTTTTGTTTAAATTTGCTCTTTTATATTATATTTATGAGGTCGATTGTGTCTCACAAGTACAAGCGTGTGACTGTAAGCGCAACTGGTTGTGAGTTCGATTTCCATTCGAGGAAATTTAATATTAAATATTTTTCTTTTTTGGTTCTGTTGTTCACGCAATGCCTTGAGATTTCCGAGGAAAGTGGGGATTGGAAGTAGCTTGATAGAAACAGAGTGTCTTAACACTAGGTCTCAGATTGCCTCTGCTTGGATCCCAGGTGTAGGATGTAGCTTTAAGCTAATTTTTGAGACATCAAGTGGTGAGTGGTAAAATTCACCGCCTCTCTTGGTCTTGTTACCAGAGTGATGAAATAAAAATAATCCACAAGGAAAGTCATACAAAAGAAAAAGATGGTGGTGTATGAAACTCGAAATGCTCTCATTTTTTTTCTGAAACTTTACTTATTTACAAAGGCTGTCAAATGTTTTATATATGAAAATCGATTATTTTTCTGGCCGTACGCCCGGTGCAAACAACAGGGTGTTCTTGGAAACACTCCAAACGTAACGTTGATCCAGATACACCAGCGGCTATCCTGTATAACCTATTTGGAATTAAATATTGTGCTTGTAATTACTAGGTATGGCTGTAGACTAAAGAGAAATAAAAAGTAATGATAAAAAAATTATGTTAGTGGTCATATTGGCGCAATGGTTACGTTTTACAGTATATGCAACGTTTGTAGGTTTGATTTCTTCTCGGGGGAATGTATTGTTTAATATTTCTATTTTCTCGCTCTAATGGCAAAACAAAACAAAAGCGCGGCGTTGTATTCCACCTTCCATGCAATTTCTGGAGGTATTTACACTAGAATCTAGATTCTCTCTATGCTATGTGTCTAATATACATAGATATATATTTATTTGTATATAAATATTTTTTATTTTTTTTATACGCAGATTCGATACAAGGTTACCAGAAGGGTGCGCGCTACGCTAAAATCTGTCACAATTGGCTACGGTTCAATTGGTTGAATTGGTCCTCTTTATGTATTAGGTCATCTTGCTGTTCTCTATTGAATACATTTGTACCAAATAAATTACTTCGATTCTAAATTAACTATTAAGGTATAAACAGAACATAGTCATAGTAACATATGGTTCTGTGGTAATGGAATATATGGTACGGAGTTCAGTTCAGGCGGAAGATGGAGAACTGGGAACTGTCTTAAAATTAGGTTCCTTTAGCGTACTCTACAATAAATTAGATAAATCTTGTAGCAGAAACAAATATGGTTATTTGTATTTGACATCATAGTTATAAGTTCAAGTTCATTTTAGGGTAGTTGTTTTAAAATAAACATCATAAAGTTCGGCGTTTGATACTATGCAACATCCAATGTTAGAATATTGACGACGTATTTAAAGACATGCCTAAATTTTTTAAGAAGGAAAATCCTACTTGCTTTTGTTTTCTTAATTTCAAATATGTATTTATCACTTCAAAATACATTAAAATGTAACCATGTTTTTTTAAATCTATTACCTGCTATTACATTTGCGGTGTTGAGTTCTGCCACTCAACACGCAATGCCTCCAGAATTCGGCAGAAAGTGGGGAACGGAGTGTCTTAACACTAGGTTCCCTCTGCCTACCCTGCTATGTGCTGGATACAGCGTGAAGCTGGTTATTTAATACGAAAGTTCCGTGAAAATACGAAGAAATTCTTCGTGGCATGGCCAGCGCATATAATAAATTCAAACAAGCATCTAAAGCGATAAAACCAAAACGGTCCACATATATTACTCCCCATACTGTCCATATAAAAGATCTCCTACACCGTCGATTGGTTCCGAGCACGCCTATTACATAAAACCTCTATCGAAAATTGCGAAAGTTTCGCCCTGCAGTGGAACGCCGTCATAATAAATTCATTTAATGTGTAATGGTCGTGGAGGCGCATATTGTAGACTTATGCGTGAAGATTATAGGGAATGTATGAATTTGTTTGTGTTTTTATATGTTTGTGTATAGTATGTTGTGTGGTTTTATGGTAGGAAATTGGGTTTGGTAGTTAAGGTAATATGTAGGCATCATATATATCTTTTACGGACGAACGAAATACATACTTTATGAGATTTAATTATAAACTTTCTAAAATAAAATAAAATGTTCTAAGTTTCAGAACGACGTAAAACTTGATATAAATAAACAATAATAATAAAATTGGAAAATAATAGAATTATGGAGGCATTGCGTGTTGAGTAGCGGAACTTAACTCCGCACTTTGCCTCGATCAGAGCGAAGATAAGAAAATAAAAATATTTAATTTCTCCTAATGGGAATCCAACCCCCAACCTGCGTCCCCGGTCACACGCTTGTGCCCCTGCGCCGTTAGTTTCATTTAATGTTATTTATTGATAAAATTGATAAACTGAAGTGATAATGCTTTAAGCACGCGCGGTGGCTTTGATGACCATAAAGGAATTACTTATTGAATAGATTGTGAAATATAAACTATTTACTAAACCCTGAATGATATAACTTTATCATACTCTATATTCTGCTCTTTTTATAGATATAAAAATCATTTTTGTAAATTAATATAATTTTACCAGACTTTTGCCTAAATTTAAACATAGCGGATTCAAAACCGAGTTCTCTTATATATTTCTTGGTGATCTCTTTTTTCAGAACTCGCTGCCTCTTATACCCTAATAGAGTCTCTAGATAGTTCAAGTTGTAGAAATTTATTGAGGCAAGAAGGTTATATTATAGGGTTTACCTCCCAAGGGCGAAGATGGCTGTTTTCTCATGGTATTTACCTGGGATATCCCACATAACATTTATTATTATATTTTGTAATATTTCTTCTGTATTATAATTATAATTTATATAGTTTTTTATTAGTTTAAATATTTAAAAACTATTTTTTTACTTATATTTCAGTTACCTGTTGTTATTGATGCATCTTAGTTATTTCGCAAATTACTTTTTTACGATATTTTATTTTTTTATATAATAAATATTTTTAAAAAGCCTTATTCGTAGCCTTAATTCTAAAGCCTTAGTCCTTTTTGATGACATCATAAGTTACAACTGTAAAATAGATATAATTTTATCCACTTACAAATAAACAATCTGTTATTCCATAACGTTTTCCCAAGGTGGCTGGTCTTAGGGCAATTTATGTAGGGCAAAGGCGAGTTATTGAAAAGGTTCCCAAAATATACGACTGTTCTACTCCCTATGCTCGCGGGGACCGTTCTGAGGAAGATTGGAAGTGACATGGTGTTTGTAATGGGAATTTATGGCATATCTATTCTCTGGGGCAGTTGCCTTGTTTTGGTTAGGGCTAGGAGTTGTTGATGAATTTTTTATATATTAGTCTTCTTCTTCTTCTTCTTCCTGGCATTAATCCCGGCTATTTGCCAGGGTCTGCCTTCCTACTTAACCTACTCCACTTTGCACGATCTTTTGCGTCCTCGGTGGTTAGACCATTGGCTCTCATGTCCTGCATCACGACATCCAACCAGCGCTTCCTTGGGCGTCCGGGAGGTCGCGCCCCAGGAACTAGTATAGCAAGGCACTTGCGTCCGACATAGTTCTTAGGCCGGCGCGTAACGTGGCCAAACCATCTCAAGCGACGCTCTTGGAGCTTATCCGCTACGTCACGGACCCCAAGACTACCTCGAATGAATGTGTTGCGTATGCGGTCAGACCGCGTTACGCCGCACATCCACCTCAGCATCTTCATTTCCGTGACGTGAAGCTCCAGAGTGTGCCGAGATAGTGCTGGCCAACATTCGCTGCCGTATAAAAGAACCGGTCGGACGATGCTCTTGTATATCAGCCCCTTGAGCTTGGGCGGTATTCTGCGGTCACAGACCACACCAGTGACCTCCCGCCATTTGGCCCAGGCAGCGCTTATCCGGCCATGGACATCGTGGTCGATGCCTCCAGACTCGTGCATAACGGATCCAAGGTACCTGAACTTCTCCGACTTAACGGCTGGCTCAGGACCTATAAGGATGGTGCTCGAGTCCCGGCTCCCGCAGGCCATGTACTCTGTCTTCGACACATTTAGTTTAAGACCGCCGTTCTCAAGCGTACCCTTCCAGAGGTTCACTTTACGCTCCAGCGTCAGTCGGTTCTCGGCAATGAGTGCTATGTCGTCGGCATACATCATCAGCCATGGAGGCTGGTCCTGGATGTGAGCCGAGACAGTATCGAGCACTACATTGAACAAGAACGGACTAAGAGCCGAGCCCTGGTGAACCCCCACTGTAATCGGGAAGGGTCTAGTGTCGCCAACAGCAGTTCTAACCATAGAAGCGGAATCGTGGTACATGCCTCTGATAATCTCAATATAGGCCTCAGGGATCCCTTTGGATCGCAATGCCCACCAGATACACTGACGAGGCACACAGTCAAAGGCCTTCTGCAGATCTAAAAAGGCCACGTGCAGAGCTCTCCTTTTTTCCCTGTATGCCTCCATCAAAGTTCTGAGGGCGAAAATGGCGTCCATGGTGCCCGATCCTGGCTGAAATCCATATTGAGACTCAGAGACAGTACACTCTCGGCGGAGCCTGAGGTCGATCATGCGCTCGAAGAGCTTCATGGTATGA
>JAEBDU010009629.1:0-14893 GCA_016802625.1 Heliconius numata | reverse complement strand
GCAAAAGCTTTAATTTTGGAAAGTAAATTTTCTAAGAGTACTTAATTAATTCAGATTTTGCAATCAGAATTATGTACACACTATTTATTTATTTTTTTGATAATTTACCAGGTCACTGTCGACGACCCGTGCACACGTACTTCTAAATACATTATGATATCGTATCCGCTTGAGCCACTTATACCAGCTTTGGGTTTACCCTGCGTGAACGAATAGACTAGCTCACTATTGCTGTTTTGCTTGGTTTAATATTTCCTTTAATAAGAAATTATATTAAAGACTTTCATTGAGAAATTATCTGACACAAAATTAAAATAATTTTAATGAAATAATGTATAGATTTTAAAATTAAACAATTTTAGAACCACAGTACCCGAAGATCCTATCCCATAGCTTGAAGCTGTAAGCAAATTGTACTTCATACATTTTTTTTGACTGACTTTTAGGTATTTTTATTCATATTTTCGTTTGCTAATACCTTTACATCTAACGTCATATTTGAGAGGAAAAGGAAAGAACATAGGTAGTTCCTAGACATTAAATATGAAATATCATAACTTTCAAGAATTTTTAATAAAACGAAAGGTTGAATTTAATTGTTAGATATCGTGGGAGCTGTAACATTCTTTTAAACCTACACTTGAGTAGCAAGTCCCAGAACCTCTCACCCTGCAACGAAATGAAAACAGACACGGTGAATCCATTTAAGGCTAAATACTTTTTTCTCGTAATAATTTAATTTTTGTATTATATTTGTAAAATTTTATTAACTTTCCTTAAAAATTAAGCTCTGCTACATAATATATATCTCAAAAATTAAATATCAGACATACAAACAATACAAACTTTAATTAAATAGTTATAGTTTAGTTATATTTAGTAACATGGTTACGTTATAGTAATAATCGATCATAATTATCATAGATAACAATACAATTATTAATCTGGTATTTGTATATAAGACCGAGAAAAAATAATTATGCAAAACATATTAAAATGAAGTTTACAGTTGGATTGTTAGTTTTGGGCCTATTTGTTGGAAGTTATGGTAAGTTCTTTAATTTTTTAGTTTCTTTTTTATTTTAGTTTTTAGGGAACCTGGAAAGACACATATGTTCATGCACACAGTGCATGTTGAATGGCGGAACTTAACACCGTAATTCGTTCAGTTATTTTTTATGTTAACTATGTATAATGTGTGTATTTCTATTTCGTATATCGAATTTAATAAGCTGAGGTTCGTATCTAAGACAAAGTGAGGTAAGTAGGATAATTTATTCCCTTGGTTTATCCCCATTTTACATCAATGAGATTTAACCCCATTACCATCACCGATAATATTGCCTTGATGTATATAGGTCATTGTGGCGCAGCAGTGGCGTCATTTCGATTCCCATTCAAAGGAATGAATTATTTAAACTTCCTCTCTCTAGTAATAGGGCAAAGCGCTGCGTTGAGTTTCACCTCGCCAGTCCACGTCTTAGGAAGGTTCCTTCAGATAGCTTTTTATCTTAATATACGTATGTATGTATACGTAATCAACTATTTTGAAAATTACTTTATACTCGTATATCTTTTCTTCCGTCATTAGGAACTGATATTTCTTTCAGCTCTCTACCTTTACTTTCTTATAATATTTTATTTGAAAATGTATGCATTTTTTTGATGATTTGTTAATTATTTTGTGTGCAATGAGGTATTATTATCATAATCTGTTAAGCCGATAGATTATCATATGAATTGAACAATGCAATACATTTTTATTGATTATTGGGTTATGATGTGATTAAATGAATTAAGTAAATCTTTTACGCAATTGCTTTAGGCCGTCACATAGTATTAGTTTTTTATTGTGTAATTTATGAAGGTGTATAGCTATCACGATTTCGTCATGCATTATTTAGTTTATTTAATTTGACCAGTCATGGTCGCACAAGCGACTGTAAATGCGACAGTTTTTATATTTTCATTTCCTTGCTCTGGTCTGCCGAAACTATCTTAATAGGAACGTAGTATCTAAACATTATCCTGGTTCCTTCTGCCTACCCTGTAATATCTTGAATAACTCGAATCAGCACTTGTTACGCCGCCAGGCACTGTTAACACGTCGGCTGTGTCTTGAACATTGAGCGGAAAATGAGAATCTAAACACTAGGTTCCCTCTGCCTACACTGTTATGTAGGTAAAAAGGGTAGATAGATGTGCAAATACTAACATAACCAATTTTTCAGCCTTACCAGCACAACAAGATGTTTCCCTCTTCGACCACACGGACTCCAGCGCTCGTATCGTCGGAGGTACGGTAGCGGGATCAGTGCCCCACATGGTGGCACTTACTAGTGGAGTTCTTATCAGGGGTTTAATGTGTGGGGGTTCCTTGATAACGAATAAACATGTCCTGACTGCAGCTCATTGTATCGTACCTGTATCTATCGGGAGTAACTTGCTATCGTAAGTATTCATTTATTTCTTTTAGTTATATTTAATGTTTGTATTTTTATTTATCCTCGAACAGATGTGGTTATAGCCGCGGTGCCCCCCCTTAATTATGCAGCGTGACCACCATTTTTAAATAAGTTCTATTTTTAAATAAAACTTTCATGATTTTGCGTATTACCTTCTTGGACCCTAAAAGCCCATTTTAATTAGGAACCATTAATTCCGCGGCCCGCGCGGCGGTTAAATTTACGATACCATTTAAGAAATGTTTTTAGTTCGTTTCACATTGTGTCAGGCACACAGTATGGTAGACAGAGGAAACCTAGTGTTAAGAAATTTCCGTCTCCCACTTTCCGCCAAAGTCACGAGGGTTAATTTTGCTTTTTATTTAATTATATTTTCCCCTAATGTAATCCATATTGCTGGGTTGGCATCGAAATAGGTAAATCATCATCATATAATGAATAAATAAAAGTAGCATTTGAATTTATTATTGATTTATAAAAAACTAAATCATCCATATTACAGATCATTCCGAGGTGTCGTAGGGACCAATCGTTGGAACTCAGGAGGCACTCAAGTGGTCTTCTCTCGTGGTATCATCCACCCCAGCTACATGCCTTTACCAATTTTGAAGAACGACATCGGCATTTTAGAGTCAAGCGCCAATATTGGTCTGAGCAGTACTGTCGGACTTATCAGTATAAGTAACGTTTGGGCAGGCGCTGCAGTCGCTACTTCTGTCAATGGATGGGGAAGAACCCGCGTAAGTTGTCATTTCTCATCAAGTTTTTTCTCGAATAGCAGGATAGACGGAGAGAACCCAATGTTAACACGCCGTTACCTACATACTGCCTAGTTTTCAAAATTCACTTCTTAAGTGGCGGACTCGATACAAAGCTTTGTTCCTTTATCAGAATGGACAAATTAAATTAATTTAAATATTTTTATTCCTTGGCGTTTCCTTGAGTCAGTAATCGAACCCACAACCAGTCGCGTTTACAGTTACACACTGGTGTTCCTGCACAACACGCCACTTTATTTATATTTTATATTTTAGAATTAAATAATATTATCCACAACATTATTTTTTTCTGCAGGCCGGTGGAGCGATTTCAGCCGTTCTATTACAACTAGATGCTGAAATAATCGATGGAGAAACTTGTGTAAGACAAGTAGCTCAACGAGTTTTGGAACTTAACGTTAGAGGAGCGCCTGTAGTGGACCCCGCCCTTGAGGTCTGCACGTTCCATTCTGCTGGACACGGAACCTGCAATGTGAGTATAAATCTATGACCAGCCTGAGGTTTTACTATAGATATTTATTATTTAATAATAACTGTAAGCTCGACAGGTAGTAGGAATCGAATCCACGATACGATTTTTACTCGAGGCAGTGAAACATTTTTATTTTCTCGCTTTGGAGCGAAACGAAACGGGGCGATGATTTCCGTCACTGAACACGTAGTACAAGAATTCAGTGGAAAATGTCTTTAGTGACACGGAGTGTCTTGACATTCGGTTCAAAGCTTCCCTCTGATATGGCATGGCATGGAGGCTGTGGTGTTTTAAAATGTGTTGCCTATAGAGGTTATACTTTTATGTATAAATTTTATTATAATAATTTAAAAAAAAGTAAAAACTATGTAAATGAAATAATATAATGTGGATACAAGTTGTGTTCGCTTGTAAATGGAAAAACACTGCACTTTTTACTCCAAAAATTAAGGTATTTTATTTGGTAATAAGACATAGCGATGGGTTGAGTTATTAATACAATCATTTTGTTCCAGGGCGACTCCGGAAGTGCTTTACTTCGAAGAGATAATGGTCAACAAGTTGGTATAGTGTCTTGGGGTATTCCTTGTGCCAATTCAGCTCCTGATATGTTCACAAGAGTCAGTGCTTACCTGGATTGGATCCAACAAACAACACGTTAAATGTGTATTATTAATAATAAAGATATATAAAAATAATAAAAGTATCACTATAAGATTTTTTATTCCAAAACAATTATTAGGTTGAATTTAATAAAAACCCTTGTTAACTGTTTTTGAAATGTTTAAATATATAGTTTATACGATATATTTCATATAGGTATCCATTTTTATGTACGATACATAATATGCAACAAAATAAAATAAGTGTAAAATATTTTTAAGTGTGTCAGTCACACTTAGTGACGTAATCGTATTGATAATCATACTAATTATCTTTGATTATTATTATCAGATTATAAGTATATTTTTATAAAAGTGAAATATATTCTAACGGAAATTATTAGTCGGAAAATGGCGTTCAAACGTGGAGTTGGACTAATATTATTAAATCTGCTTATTAGCAGTTACGGTAAGAAAATTATTTTATTTGTGTTTCATCTACTATACAAGAAAGTACTTTGCATCCTATAGACCCACCGAAGATACCCGTCGCGTTACGGAGAGAGAAAATACCTATAAGTTGGATATGCGCCTTTAAATACGCTTTAACGCTCGCCTAAATTGTCAAAAATTCTTCTTAAAAAAGTTGAAGAAAGAATCAAGATTAATTAAATTAACAGAAAATTTGAATTAATTAGAAAACAGTTATTAGTCTTTTGATTGTTATTTTTTTGTTACATCATAAAGTAGATAAGATAAGGTTGTTTAAAGAAGAAACATTTGGCAAATATCATTCGAAATTTTCCATGGCCATTTTGCCTACATGTGGCTGAATTTCGTTGACGCAATGTTGGATCTTCTTTTTTGTAAGGTGGAGAAAGTGGGAAACGAAGTATCTTAACACTCTCTTCCCTCTGCCTGTCCTTCTATACGCGAGATACAGCGAAGAGCTCGAAAAAAAAGATTAGTAATATTTTATTCCCAAAGCGGATGATACGTAATAGGTACTTTCTTTTGTAAATCATATAAAAAAATTAATGACGTAAATATAATAATTAATTATGATAAGACAATTAACATATAGTATGTATTGATATAATATAAATCACCTTATCTATCTATTTATAACTTCGAATTGATATTCATTTCATATTTCGGCCCTCTTGTACTTTCTCCTTTAAAATAAGAACTAAACATAAACGAGCTGTAATCAAAATTTTTCTTTCACCCTTGTTACAAAATTGTAGTAGGCAGTTCTCCTAAACTAAATTTAAACCTGTTTTGTTATTCTTTATACTATTGAGACCAATTTTAATCTTATATTCTATTTTGTTTACATACTGGTATGTGCCTATTAACTTTAATGAATTAGTAAATTAATTCAGGTTCAAAAAATTAAGCATGTAACTTACTGTTTTAAAGAAGTTATTTGACTTCAACTTTATATTTCAGCTTTCCCAGCATCCAAGGACGATATGTCCATATATTTCCACACCGATACATCGGCTCGTATCGTGGGTGGTACTCCAGCTGGCAGTACTCCCTATATGGTAGCTTTGACTAGTGGACTTATGTTCAGGAGTTTAGTCTGTGGAGCTTCCCTGGTTTCTGTCAGACATGTCCTGACTGCCGCTCATTGTATAGATTCTTTGTATAACTATGGTTTAAGTAGGTAATTTGTTCTTCTGTTTCTTTTGCTATCGAAAGTCAAAATTATCTTTCTATTTATCCGTCTGTCAGTATGTTAAAATTATTTTTAGGACCACATATCTTCTAAGTCAACGCAATTTTGCAATGGGAGTCTTTACTCTCTTGCAATTCGTTTGGTATTTTTTATATAAACTTAAAATGAACGTTTTTGCAATGTCGTAATATAAACCAATAATCAATAATAATATATAAAGTTAATCTACAGTTATTTAAAAAACCTATCACATACTCGTATATATATTTTCCATTATTTACAGAAATCTACGAGGCATTGTGGGCACAACCAACTATTATTCAGGCGGAACTCCAATAGAATTCACCCATAATATTACTCACCCTCTGTTCGACCGTAGCGTCGCTAAAAACGATATCGGTATTTTGGTAACCATCTCTAATATCGGTCTTAGCAGTAATGTTAAGTTGATCAATTTGGGCTACGACTTCGTTGGCGCAGGAGTGCCTACTACTGTCACTGGCTGGGGCAGGACTTCTGTGAGTTGTAATTATTATATGTGTTGAATAGGCCTTTGTGGTGCAGTGGGACAGTGTCTGGCTGTAGACGCGATCATTGTTGAGTTCAATTCTCAAATTAATTTATATAAATTATTTTTATCAGACAAAATTGGACTCAAAATTGCCTCTAGAATTCGGAGGGAAGTGAGAAATGGATTGTCTTAAAACTTAGTTCCAAATCTAATTAAAATCAGCTTAACGCTGTATTTCGCACACAGTAGGGTAGGCAGAAGGAACCTTGTTTTAAGACAGTCCGTTCCCCACTTCCCTCCGAATTCTGGAGGTATTTGCGTATTGAGTAGCGGAACTCAGCACCGCGCTTTGCCTCTACACCAGAGCGAAGGAATGGAAATATAAATTAAAATAAATATTTCATTTCCTCCAGTGGGGATTGAACCCACAACCAGTCGATTTTATAGTCACACTTTGTACCCCTGCGTTACGATTGTCCTCTAGAAGAAGATTACAGCTTAAATCTTAAAGAAATATGTAAACTACTTTCTTCCTGCCACATCTACCATGGTATTCTGATGCTCTTAACAGTTACTATAATTCAATATTTATTATATTATTCATTTGTATAATAAATAAAACAATTTAAATTAAAACGATTATATTTCAGGAAGGTGGACATATATCTACTAATTTACTGCGACTTGACGCCCAAGTTGTCGATGGTGACTTCTGCGTATCAGAAGTGGCTCGCAGAGCCATTGAGCTGGAGAGGAATAACATTCCTCACGTGGATCCCGAATTGGAACTCTGTACCTTCCATTCTGCTGGTCATGGTACCTGCAATGTAAGTGGTTTTTAAATTTTTCATAAGTTGCTTTTTGCTATTTTTTGTTACTGATTAGTCACTCCGTTTTCATCTTTTCGGGCCTTTTTGAGTATTAGAGATTTATGTAGTAAGTATAGAATACGTTCAATACAGCATAATTATTATTTAACATATCCTATAGGAAAGGATCTTAACATTCAACAAATTAAATTAAAATCCACTCACACACATTAAATAATAATTGAGGCCAGTCGTGGCGCAGAGCTTATGTAACAAGTCGTGGGTTCGTTTCCCACTCGAAAAAATTAAATATTTATTATTTTCATTTCCTCGCTCTGGTAACGAGTTCTGGCGATGAGTTCCGCCACTAAACACATCCAATACTCGGCGAAAAGTAGCAAACGAAAGTCCCGTAATAAAAATAGGTGCCTTTTAACTAGGTTCCCTCTGCCTACCCTGCTACGCGCGGGATACAGCGTGAAGCTAAAAAATGGCCATAAAATTTTCATTTCCTTACAGGGCGACTCTGGCAGTGGTCTTCTACGCACGGATCGCAATGAGCAAATAGGTATCGTCTCTTGGGGAATCCCCTGCGCACACGCAGCTCCCGACGTGTTCGTCAGAATCAGCACTTACCGCAGTTGGCTTCAACAACATCTTCGTTGAGATATTGATTTTATTATTGAGAAGGGCTAATTCATTTGTTTTTATATGTATAATTATGTATTTATGATTGTTTTGTAAGATGTGACTATAAAAGTGTTTATTATTGTATTTTTTTTTATTTATTAAATATTAATCCAAGTGTCCTTCCTAATAATTAAGCATATTTTAGGCCTATTATTTTTTTTTGGAATTCCACCATTGAACTTAGGAGGATCTGTGTCTGAATGCGTCCATGTACTTATGGAGCTTCAAACCTTTATTACTTACATTGATTATATAGATAGTGCTGTGTTGATTTTTATAAAATACGTTATTGATTTTCTTTAATAGACTTATCAGATCCATACTTCTAATTGGATTTGTACTTTGTAGGAAACCTTACAAGGTGACTTTGTATAACACATGCACTTATATAAGGCTATGGTGTTGTTTTCTATATAAACTATGGCAAAATTACTATATTTTAATGAATATAAGAAAAATATCTTCTGTTTCTGAATTTTTCTTTCACGGTCGTAGTGCTGAAATTTTACAACTGACAAATTAAAAGTAAACGCGGCAGAATATGACTTCGATGTCCCACTCGAGGAGATGAAATATGCACATTTCCATTTCTTAGCTCTAGTGTTCCGAGTGTTAAGACTCTCTATTCCCCAATTTCCGCCTCCAGAATTCGGTAGTGTCTTAACACTAAGTTCACTCTGCCTACTCTGCACTGTGTGGAATATCGCATGAAGCTGGTTTAATTTTTTTTAACTTAAATTGCTTTATTTATTTGTCCCTTGTTATAAAACAGCAGTCATAATAAATCTTTCAATCTCTATCTATATTCATGTCAAAGAAACGTTCTTTCTTCATACTAAGTATGAAGAAAGAACATCCTACATCCTACATACACAATCCAGGCAAAGCTTCCCAAGCACGCGGCTGAAATGGAATAATTGGCCAATTAAAGTGTTACGCAGTTCAGTAGGCGTGTGATACAACACCTGGGACTCTTCAAATATATTGGGTTATATCTATTGAAACGTATTGAAATCGTTTTATAAATTTATTATATCGGAAAGCTATATGAAAAGCAATAAAAATATGTCAAGATTTCGCCATTTTAGTATAGGTATATTATGTTATTTGTAGTTAGTTTTATTTAATTTATTGTGACAATCATATCGCTAAACTAATAAATAACTAAAACAGTAAAAATATTCTTGGACATTTCACCGTTTTTATGTTTCCGTACCCAAAGAATGAAATGGGACCCTGTTAATATGACTGTCACCAGGTTGTATCTCATGAATCGTGGTATTTAGACAGCTGAAAATTTCACAGATATTTTTTGCATTTCTGTTGCCACTATGACAACAATCCTAAAAAAATTAAATAATATAAACATTTTATGGGGCGCCCATACCAGACATGATATTTTATGCTTTTTATAGATAATGGTACGGATCCCTTCGTGTGCGCACTCGCACTTGGCTGGTTTTTTAAGCATCAATGACCAATCCTTTATTATTTATTTCCTGAAGTTGCCTATAGCTATGTATCATAACTTTAACTTTGCTATAATATTTTGCTAGGCGTTTAAAAATATCGAAGTATAAGTTTCAATTATCTTATTGTTATTTTTGATAGTTTAATGCCTAACTGTAAGTAAATAAAATAAAAATTAATATTAATAACTGTGTTTTTATTTATAGTTTATTGTCTATATAACCATTTCGCAATCAATATAGCGTTTTACAGATTTAAGTGATGCTTCACTTTGTTTTCCCTTATAAGTGTCCCAAAAGCATGCAAGCAATAATGTCTCTAAAATTTGGCGGTACGTGGGGAACGGAGTTTAACACTGACACTAGTTTCACTCTGCGTGGCCTACCACATGCAGAGCACACATGAATAAAGAGGATGAAGCTAAAAAAATATACAAAATTAATAATTTAATGATATGGCCATGAATCTGAATAAAGGTCCATTAATTATATTAAGCTCTTAATAATAATAAATAAGTCTATATTTGTTTATTAAGTAAAAGTAAAAATGGGCAGGAAAAAGTTGTTTTTACATCTTTGGTTGGGTTACGTACATTTTGTTTACCAACTACTTGAAGGCTGAAGGTGCTCATATAACATTAGCTTCACACTGTATTCCGCACACAGCAAGGTAGGGAAAGGAAACCTAGTGCTAAAACACTCCGTTCTCCACTTTCCGATGAATTTTTCCAGGTATTGCGTGTTCTAACGATACATAATTTCATTTTCCGTCTATTATTTCATTTAGACTAGCGACCCCCTTGCGGCTTCGCCCGCTTTTACTACTGGATTATTTATATAATGTATGTTTGCAAAGCACTTAAGATAATGTGAAAATTAATTAAACTCTAATGCAACCCGCATTTTCGAAGTTTCAATAAGGATTTTCAAATTGTTTTACGCGGCAAGGATTTTTTTAGTAGGTAACGTAATTTTAAATCTGTGCTACTAATCTTTTCAAGTACTTATTAAAATATATTTAAATGACTATTTTTAGATAATTAAATGACTATTTTTAAACGGAACAAATTATAAACAAAAGCCTACCTACTAATAACTACTACAAAAAATATGAAACCAAATATATTGCGCTGAAATAATACATTCAACTCCAATTATCCAATACGTGAAAACGCATCTGAATCTTCGTTGCTATAGAGGCAGGCGGGTGTTTTTTTTTCGAGCTTGTGGTTAATGCTGAAGAGGGTATTCTGTCCCTGATGAAAAGCAAGCACTACGTGGCTGCCTGTTAAATAATAATAATAATAATAACCCCCCCAAGGGATCACCTTGTCGTGGTGGGGGGGCTTACGGATATTAGGTACAGGTTAATATTTAATGTTATAACATCTAACACATGCTATGTAATCACTAAAGAAGGCCACTAAGAACTTGGCTAACCATATCCAAACCAACGATCCCAAACCCCTTTTTGTACTATGAAGAAAAGTAATCACAGATATAATTTACGGCCGCTTCCCGGAGTTCGTCGGGGCGCACCTGGAGCCGACGCTGGGTGTCTCAGTATACGGGCCGTCGGCGATGAGGAGCTGAGCAGGCGGGCTCTCATCGGGCTAGATCCCGAAAATAATACAGCCGAACAATCACCATCATTGTCACCGATTTCATCTCTTCATCCTTTTTCATCGCCTTCTTCATCAAATTATTCATACACATCTTCACCTACATCTTCATCTTCTCATTCAGGACGTAATATGATTTTGGAGGATGTTGTACAGGAGGCTAATGCCAATGTATCTGTACCCACCTTCATGATCCCTAAAGTACGCAATAAATGGAGTAGAGAAATGAACGAATTTATCCTGCGTACATATTTACATCTTACATTACTAGAAACTCATACTAACACCTACCTTCTACCGTTATATACCAAATTCATAGAAAAATATCCTCATATGAAAGTAACTCGTCAACGTGTTGGAGATCAAAGAAGGGCTATAGTACGTAATAAATTATTGCCACAAAATATAATAGACAAAATTTATCAAGAAGTAAAAAAAGAACTAGAAAATATAATTAGTACAGACCAACAGCTTCCAACAAATAATAACATGTTAAATTCACAAGATGGGCAAAGAATGAAATGGAATGAACAATACAACGAAGCTATACTCAGAGCATACTTTAAAATAACACGTTTAGAAACGAATAAGACCGCCTACAGAAAATACCTTCACCAAGACTTTATTACCAGATTTCCGCATTTATCCCACATTTCAGAGCAAAGAATAGCAGACCAGAGGAGATCTATTGTCAAAAATAAACTTTTATCCACCGAAAAAATAGAAGATATTAGAATTCAAATAGCTGAAGAATTACAAATAGAGGTTCAAAATTATCAATCAGAGATTAATGTTGCTAATACAAATAATACCAACAATGAGGAATTAGATTACTTTGATAACTACACTGATGAATTACTAAATAATACAAATAACTGCAATCCAGATCAACAAACAAATTTAGAAAGAAATATAGAAATAGACAACATATTTAATGAATGTTTGGCCTACTTCACGAATACTGAACCCACTAAAAGAAACCATATACCTAGGCAGAGATCATCCAAAAAATTGGCGCTAATAATAGAATATATAAACACAATATTGTTACCAGAATATATTAATAAAGATACAACTTTTCCATCATTTCAAACCGTGATATATTGTGCTGCGTGGACAGCAGCAAAAATGAATGGTGCAAAACTAAGAACTACACCAAATGTTATTGTTACAAAATCTAAAGTAAAGAAACCAAAATGGCAGACCCGACTCGAGAAAAAAGTAAATGATTTGAGAACTAAAATAGCTCGATTAACACAATTCATAAAAGGTAATAGAAGTAAGAAATTAATTCATCATGTAAATTTAATAAAAAGTAATTACAAAATCCATTCTACGCACGAAGAACCAAATACAGAACTGTTCCATTTTCTCGACACCCTTAAACAAAAACTTACATTAACAAACAGTAGATTACAAAGATACAAAATATGTACATTGCGTAAAACTCAAAATAATCAGTTTTCCTCTAATGAGAAACAGTTTTACAGAAATCTAAAAAATTCAACGAAAAATGATATTGAAAATTCAGTACAAACTACACCGACAGCAGATGATTTTCATAAGTATTGGACCTCAATCTGGGAAAATCCGGTTGAGCATAACTTCAGTGCAGATTGGATTAATTATGAACAAATGCAAAATCAGATTAAAACAGATATGAAATTTGATGAAATAACTCTTGGCATGTTGCAATTAACAATAGAAAAATTAAGTAATTGGAAGGCACCTGGATCCGACTTTATCCACAATTTTTGGTACAAGAAATTTACATATATACATAAACATCTTCTTAAGCACATTAATCACTTCATTCAAAATCCACATGATATGCCTGAATATATTACAGTTGGAATCACATATATGATCCCGAAAGATTCAAATAGTCTTAATGATCCCTCAAAGTATAGACCCATCACTTGTTTGCAATCAATATACAAAATAATTACATCTTGCCTTGCAAAAATAATTTATAAGTATTTAGAAGATAATAAGATCCTTGCAGAAGAACAAAAAGGTTGTAAAAAGTTTAGCCAGGGTTGTAAAGAGCAATTAATAGTAGATTCTGTAATATTAAAACAAGCCCATCAAAAGAAAAAAGACATTTTTACTATGTATATTGACTACAGGAAAGCTTATGATTCAATTCCACATTCTTGGTTATTACAAGTGTTAGATATATATAAAATACACCCAACCATACAACAGTTTTTAAAAAATACTATAAGCCAATGGACAACAAAATTAAAATTAACAAATTTAGATAACACGATAGATACTGTTCCAATTAAAATCACACGCGGTATATTTCAAGGCGACGCATTGAGTCCTTTGTGGTTCTGCCTTGCTTTGAATCCTTTGTCCAATATTTTAAATTCGGTGCAAGCTGGATATAAACTAAAATTCAATAATGATTCGGTAAACAAAACTAAATATAAGATAATAAATCACTTACTATATATGGACGATATTAAGTTATACGCTGAAACGAAAGAAGACCTAAATAAACTAGTAAATTTAACGGAAACATTTTCTCAAGATATTTGTATGGAATTTGGAATAGACAAATGTAAAATTAATTCAAGTAAAGCAGGACAAAATTATATGCACGACTATTTACTGAAGAATGGGGAACATATAGAATCATTAATGGAAAATGAAACATACAAATATCTGGGGTATATTCAGTCAAAATTAACACATCATAAAGAAGTCAAAGCAAATTTAACTAAACAGTTCAAACATAGACTTAATTCTATACTTAAATCGAAACTTAACTCAAAAAATACTATAAAAGCGATTAATAGTTATGCAATCCCCATTCTTACGTATTCATTTGGAATCATATCTTGGAACAAGACCGAATTAAAAAATCTGCAACGCATTATTAATACAACTTTGACTAAAAATCGTAAACATCACCCTAGGTCGTGTGTGCAGAGAATGACATTACAGCGGATTGATGGCGGCAGAGGGCTAATAGATATAGTAAACTTACATAACAAGCAGATAACAAACCTAAGAAAATATTTCCATTTTAAAACTAACACATCCACATTTTATGAATCTATAGTAGAAAATGATTTAAAGCTCAGTACACTTAATCTTAAGGATAAAAATTTACTAGAAAATGATCCACATACAGAAAGACGCACTAAAATTCAAGAATGGGCCCGGAAATCTCTTCATGGAAGACATCTGAGCGAACTAAGTCAGAATTACGTCGACAAAACAGCGTCGAACGAATGGCTTAGACGTGGTGAACTCTTCCCTGAGACCGAAGGGTTCATGTTGGCGATCCAAGATCAGGTGATAGAGACAAAAAACTACCAAAAATATATTATAAAAAAGTCCAATTTAAATACCGATATATGTAGACGATGCAATAGGGCTTCTGAAACGATACAACATATAACCGGTGCTTGTATGTCAATTGCTCAGACTGATTACAAACACCGGCACGATCAGGTCGCACATATAATCCATCAAAAATTAGCAATAAAATATAAACTGAGTTCCGCATTACCAGTACCATATTACAAATACACCCCAGAATGTATATTGGAAAACGAATTTTATCGGTTATATTTTGATAGAGCTATATTGACTGATAAAACTGTACCATACAATAGACCGGACATCACATTCATAGATAAAATTAATAAAACTGCACAAATTATAGACATTGCAATACCGAATTCCCATAATTTACAAACCACTTTTTCAGAAAAACTTACAAAATATGAAGAATTAAAAGACGAAATCATTAGAATGTGGAAATTGAAAAAAG
>JAEBDU010009618.1:0-14429 GCA_016802625.1 Heliconius numata | reverse complement strand
ATACAATAAATAAACTAGATTATTTAGTTATACGTTGAATAATGGTCTTAACCCGTTCCGTTGGTTCCGACTAGTAAAATATAGGATTCTTTATGGACGAACAATGATTTTTTTTGTTAAAAGACTTTGATTTTTTTAAGTTAATTTTAGATATTTTACACATAATATTTTAAGATGCCATTGTGACGCAATGGGAAGATGTGTCATTGTCTTGCGTTCGTTATAATTGTGGGTTAGATCCCCTATTCACGGGAAGAATGTAACAGTAAGATTAAGCGCGTATTTTGGTTTGTAGACAGATTGGAGACAAGCATCTCTGAAAATCGACAAAAAATGGAGAAATGTTTAAGCTAAAAATAAGTTTTAGACAAAATGTATAATACTGTTGGTATAGATGCCTCCTCGAGGAAGTTTTTAATACACCTGTTTAATAAGGTATGATCAAAGTATATTCGTAAAAGCGACTTAAATAATAAAACGAAATATTAAATTATAAAATTTAACAGTTTAATATAATAAAAATACCTTAAAATAAATATAAGATTTAACAAAAACCAACACATCAATCACTAACGCAACCAGAATCTGTATTTCAACTCCACACCTGCTCGATAAACAAACAACAATAGCTTCCAAAACAATATATGTGTACGGGAAACGTATAAAAATGTCTAAGAACACGTAGAAACGCCTTTAGCAGGCCATTAAAAGGGCCACCTGCCGTCTGTGTCGCCGCGGTGCATAGCAAATCGCAATTTATACAAGTATTACGTAGGCGGGACTTGTACCTGCAACTAGCTAAACTTCCAAGTGATATTTATAAGATCTACTATCTCTTCCTTGCCGATGATCTTCCATCGTTTTAATGGAGGGTAAAATAAAATCAATTTAGCTGCAGCTTTGATAAGTGGGTTCGTTGGTTAGGTGGCTATTATATCTGTAACGGCGCGATAGTCTTTAACGGTGGTTTAACGTAAATGGCGATATTGCATTAGTTTTACTTGTAAATTGTAAGTATAATGTGGAAGAATTATTCCTGATCTGTCTCTCCACTATTTTTTTTAGTTAAATATATATAAAAAAATATAAAAGTAACTTATAAATCAAAAAAGGTTGTCATGGCGCAGAGGTTCCAGGGCGTGACTATAACGCGACGATTGGGGGGATACGCGGGTTTAGTTCTGCCACTCAACACGTAATGCCTCCAAAATTTTGACTGAAAACGGGAAAAGGAGTCTCTTACCTAGGTTCCCTCTGCCTACGCTGCTATGGGATACGGCGTGATGCTGATAAATAAAAGTATAAAATTACAGATATAAAATATTATTAATAATTTTAATATAATTATTTAAATAGTAACATATTAATACAGCAGGACTAAATTTAATCCTACAGGAACCTACTTCATAAATCCACTAACTTATATGATTTAAAAAGCTAATAATATGTAATAAGCGATACAAATATTGTACTATATAGCATATTATTGTTATTTATTGTATTGTCAGCCTACGCCTTAACAACCGGCGAGTGTCCACTTCGTCATTTCTTGTAAATCACGAGGATTGTACAATTTGAATAGGAGTAACTAGGAATTGTGGCCGATTGTGTATCTAGTTCATATTTCATGTGACGTTTCGAAAAGGTTTAGAAACGATTTTCAATGAGTCGTATCTTAAGATTAATATTTATGGTGACATGTGGGATTTCCGTCGATCTTGCTTATTTTTAGATTAAGTAAATTACGTTTTAGATATGATAGAGAAGAAGGCTTCTAGCAGGACAAAACAAAACAGGCATATTTGAATTAGGTAGGTACAGATGGTAGGACTGTGTTGAAAAGTATTTTAATACTAGTGGGCCCGTGCGAGACTACGCCCGCTTGAAATAGAAATATTACAATTAGCAAGTTTGTCGAATGCTTTAAATTGACATTACTTTTTTATTTATGAACCGATTATAATAAAATAAACTCTATATGTTTTCGGAAGCTTGCCAGAATCCAATAGTGAAAACCGCATCTAAATCGGTTAAGTCGATTCTGAAATTAACGATAACAAACGCACAGACAAACGGACAAACAGACGAAAATTTTAAAAGTCATTTAAGATTAGTCCGATAACTATACTCGTATATGAAACAGACATTTCCTTAGTGCGCTACAACGACGTTATTTTTTTAACATTAACAAATATCATTCAATTAAACTTTCGAAAGATAAAAACCAGATGTAAATCTAATGTCAGATCTCACATAAAGTGAAATTCGTACCTGTCAATTGAAAGTGTTTTAAAAAAAAGTGCTATTATGTATTCCGAACGCCAACTTGATTAGCCTGATAAGTTGCCGCAAGTAGTTTGACAGCGTAATAGTGGTCTTGGAAAAAACTTCAACGCGTTCGAGAGTTGAATTCATTTATATTTCTCCTAATAATGTCATTATTTTTACTTTTATTAGTAGGCAGCGGGAATATGGGAACCTAGTGTTAAGACACTTCCGTTCAACACTTTCCTCCAAATCCTGGAGTCATTATTGCATGTTGAATGGCGGAACTCAACGCTGCTCTTTGCCTCATTACTAGAACGAGGAATTGAAGAAGTAAAAATATTGAATTTCGAGTCGATCGAGTGGGAATCGAACCCACAGTCTGTGGCGTTTACTTTTGTAGTGCACCACGACTGGTCTTATTTTTTATATGCTGTAAATAATGTTCATCACTTTTTTAAAGATATTCATTACAATTAATATTTTTTTTAACTTTTAACAACAACTAGTAACAAATAGAACTACTTCTGTTATTTCAACAATAACATTTAAGGCATATCTTAATTAAGGAAACAATTTCCAATATATTACTGGGTGTGTCTGTATATACAAATTAACACGACATAAAAGGCCACCAGATACATTCCAGATTGATTCATTGGTTTTGATTTATACTACTGATATGCTCTTACGATATGCAAATGGTTTGGTAAGGGAACCATAATTATTAATATAGTCAGGTTAGTCTTGTTAAAATAGGTTCTGATATTACTAAATAGGTTAATTCCCTGTTGTAATGTTAAACTAAAAAGTTAAAGCATTAGGTTTCGTAATGAATACTGATTTCAAATATTTATTTCTCCTCTAAATATATTGTGTTTTTCGTAACTCTGTATAAGTCGTTCTACATACAACTATTACTTTAAAAAAAAAAATAACGAAACTCCCATACAAAACTCCCATAAAAAATAAAAATAATTATTTCATTCCCACGAATGGGAATCAAACCTACAACTCTGTCCTGCGATAAAAATATTTTAATAAGTCTGAACTCGCCACACGACTTCTATAACAAATTGAAGTAATCTAAGTAAATTCAGCCATACAAAGCTATACAAGAATCGTTTCTGTGCAATAAAACCGATGGCACCAGTTAGGTACTGTTGCAATCAAAGCTGACTCCAACATTCACAGTACAACGGGATATATTTATGCAAAATTACATGAAGATTTTATCATGCAATATTACATATCACGCAGATCGCATAACCGTAAGTTTTAGTTGGTCTTGTTAGCTTGTTAGAAGATGAGCGTGTACTGCCGCGTTGTTGAGCGATTTGTCATACTCAGTCAGCTTCACGATGTATCCCGCATACAGCGGGCTAGGTAAAGGAAACGTAGTGTTAAGACACTCTTTTCACTATTTAATTCATACCAGCAACAGCGTAATGTCCGTTTTAATTGGTAAATTATTGATAACAAGTGACTTAACGTGGCTTCGTTCGCTTAAATTATAACTTATGTATTTAGATGTATAAGCTATAACTGTAAAGACTCATCTATTTCTTTTCAATCTTTAGACGGAGAAAATTTAGTGATAAATCATCATATTCTTTATTTCCTGTTTATTTTATACATGCCGAGAGAACGAACTGAACGTTGTGCTTTACCTAAGAAACACTAGTAGGAAAATATTGGGCGAGGTTATGGGTATTGTTTGAGAAGACTTTTAAAAAATATAGTTACAATCAATCAACCTCCAATTATAGCATACAAAGTAAGCACCTAGATTATTCCAATAGATATAACAGTAACATTCATATAAAATAAACATACCAAGAAATAATGTCAGACTTAGGTATATAGTAATTACTAACACTGTAATGACAGTTAACTCATCTTCCTCCATGATTATATATACCAATGGAATGTAAGCAAAATTATATATTTTAAAATGACTTCATACAAACAAATATATACATGAAATTGTAGTGGTACAGTATCACGAGCATGTGACTGACAACGGGAAGGCAGTGAGTTCGATTCTCACTCATTGGAAATTGATCATTATTTATTAATATTTTTTTACATGTATTCTATAATTGTGTATATTTATCTTTTTTATAACCGGTCAATTTCCTTCGTGTGTTTTCCATACAACGTGACATTGGCGAAATGAATTGTGCTCAACTGGCACGCTCGAAACGCCATATATCAAGAATTCAATTCAATTATTAATATTAAATTTCTTAACTCTGGTAACAAGGCAAAGCGCAACCTTGAACTCCGCTACTCACCATGCAATGTCTTGAAATTTCAGCGGAATGTGGGGGACGGAGTGTCTTCGCACTACCTCTGCCCAACTTACTATTTGCACATTACAATGTGTGAAGCTCAAAAAGAAAATAAAATAAGGGGGTAAGGCAAAAGAGTGCGAAATAGAACTAATTACACGTTTGTTAATATAAAAAAAAACAATAGGCAATTTAATTACAGATTAATTAAGCTACAGCGTATCTAACCTAAAACTAATCTCTAAATTAAAGTTGAATATTTCTGGTGCAATTTTTTATTGCTTCTTTTGTAGTTTTTTGTACCAATCTACCAATATTGACTGACCAATGACCAATAAATATTTCACTTCCTCGAGTGGGGATCGAACCGACAACCCTACTACAAATTATTATTTATACACTTCAAAATTATTTGTTTTATATTACGCTTTTAAATTTAATTTTCTATTTACATACTTATGTTCGCAACGACTTAACGGCTAGGACGAATGAGAAGAAATTCAGATAAGCCGACAACTAAAATGTATTGAATTCAAATTTAATACCAGCATTAAATTTAATGACTGACTTAGTAGTATTATTAAAAGCTCTGAAACCAGATTTTATGTTGAATATTACTATAAATGCTTTTTCTTATTCAAATTTCACGGTGCCCGACCAGTAATTGGTCGAACTCGCTGATAATTTTATTCAAATTACTGTGTTATGAAACAATTTTGTAGATTATAGATTTTTTATTATTTTTGTTTAGTATTACCTAAAGATTATTTTTATTATTTCTTTTTTTTAAACTATTTCAGCAGTCTGAACTGAACCAGTCAGTTTTAATATAAGCAAATAACTTTTTTTTTTTCTTGTCGCTTCACTCTGCAGGGAATACAGGATGGGCAGAGGAAACCTGGAGACCTAGTGTTAAAACATTCCGTTCCCCACTTTCCGCCGAATTCTGGAAGCATTGTGTGTTTGCAGTTTGCTTCGACACCAGAGCGAAGAAATTTTAAAGAAATTATGTATTTAATATTTTCAGTAAAATAATATTAAATATATAATTTCCTCGAATGGAAATCGAACCCTCAACTTGTCGCATTTACACTCTCCGCAGGCTCACTCAAATGTTTCCATTATAAATCTAGTTTCCGTACCACCAAGCAATAATGACAACACCCATAATCATATGTATAAAGACTCGAGATTCTGCAGTCAAACTCGCAAAGAGTTTTGCAGGACACAGTTTAAGTTTTTGTATGCATTGTTAAATGGTAGTAATAAAATAATAAAAAAAAAAAAGCACCCAACTTACAACTGTCAAAAGAGCAAGCAATTCCAAATAAACAATAGTCAACGTTTTTGTCGATCTGTCATTCTTCTTTAATCAGAACTTAAACGTGTGACGAAATCTCTGTGTACAAGGTACTCTTACTGTAGACAGCGTGAAAGTTTTTATTGCGTCTAGTATAAAATCTAGGACTTAGAAGTTTCAAAACTAGTGAAGGCACAATCTGTCCACAGCATGTTGAATTTAAATAAGTTAGTTGCGTAATTATTAAGTGTATTAATAAAACAATAATAATGGTTGTTAATGTGTTTTTTTCTTTCTTTTAAGACATCTCGGTAATGTTATTTAATAATGTCCTAAAGCAATTGAAAGAAAATCAAATAAACAACGCATATAGAATATTTAGAAAAAAATGATAAATTTAGTAATTTGTTTAATTACTAAACTATTTTTTTTTATTTCACATGTTTTCTGTATTATTTTAAGACAAGTACTGTGAATATCCATAGTCACTTAGACTTATTTATAGATCTCAAACTCCAAGCTGCTTTTCTTAGTGTGTGCGCGGAAAAATAAATATTTGTTAGCTAGAACCATTATTTATTTTAATATAGTTTATTTGTAATAGTATAACTTAATGAACCTACGACCACCATCTACAAACACACACCCTGACTCCAACGCAATGCTATCTATCCTAAATCTAAAAAACTTGCGTAAACAAAACAAAAGACAGTGTTACCAGAGCTTTAAAACCAGATAACGAACGACTAGTACGATACAACGTGTTTTACACGATACCCCACCGTACAAAATTAACGTCAACTGGAACTGGGCGCAACAATAGAATAATGGCGTTATTACTTTAGATTTATTACTTTTATCGTTAAACAATACCTAGGACATTTCGCCGTTCTTTAACGGTGTTGGCGCGGACCAATTTTAACGAGCGGTCGAAGTCTTTCAAATGGGGCTTGAACTGCAATCATATTCGTGTAGTTTTGTTTTAATTGGCTGGAAGTAACGGTGTATCTCTGATTGTAGTTATGGATGTTGCAAGTATTGGTGTATAAGCGACGGTTGTGGTTTCGATTCCCATTGGGAGGAATGAGAATGACTGTGATGTAGATTTATATTTTCTCCCTCTGGTAACAAGACGGAGAGCGGCGTTGAGGTCCGACACTTATCACGCAAGATCTCGAAAATAAACTTCAACTTTAAGTCTTAACATTAAGTTCGCTTTACCTATTCTCTTTCCCCATATTGTTATGCTAGAATTGTCTAGTTGTAAGCGTGATAACGTGGATTCTTGTAAAAGAGTGGAGAGGAGAGTTCCCCAAACATCCAAAATGAAATATCCATATATCGTTTACTCTAACCACCAATATTAAATAACTTGAAGAATAAAAAAGTAACTTTTCGAAACAAATATGTAATGTTGCTATATTTTTTGCAATTGCGTGGATAATATCTTACGGAAGCCACAATTTTACATGTAGGTAGGTACAGGCAAACGATACCATCAGGCTTGACACTGAAAAATCGTGGGAATAACACGTGTGAAGCAATTATTATAAGAGCACACCGCAATAAAGAAGCTCCTGAAGATGTCTGGATAAGCTCCTATGTCGACCTCCAAATAACCTCTCTGAAATAACGCGGTATTGCACTGTATTTTGTATCTGAAACTTGTAACATATTGATAAGATAAAACTTTATTTCTTTAACCTGCCTTTCAATGTAGCTATTATTTATTGTTTTTTTTAATTTAATATCTATGTTAAACAAAGGGGCCCGATATTCTTTTTTAGACATATTGCACGACGGATTGCAAACACCACATTTCATTTATATACAGAAAACACTCTCATCAGGAAAATGTAAACATTTTAAATATAAAAACGTTAGGCTATAGGTACAACATTTTTTCCTACAGCTATGTACAAGTATTATAGGTATTATTTTGCATTATGTACTATAGTAAATGAAGCTACTAGGTACTACAAAAGGTAAAAATATGGAAATGCGTACTGATGTGAAATTTAAATAAAATAATAAAATTTTCCTTGATCCACAGTTATTATTTTTCTAAGCTTCACGGTGTATCCCGCATACAGCAGGGTAGTCTGAGGGATCCTAGTGTTACGACACTCCGTTCCTCATTTTCCGTGATTTTAAAATTACTTTACGTTTGTATTGCATAGCAGGGTAGGCAGAGGCAATCTAGTGACAAGACACTGCCTTCTCCGTTGTCTGTCCGATATGTAGGTGTATATAACATAATGATTTAATATATATTTCTTAAAATAAACACTATAACGCTATACAAGTGAATAGTAATAAAAGGGCGCCATCGGTAGCGAAACGTGAACTATAAGTCAGCGATACAGCAACGGTACCAGAGATCGGTATAGCCATTCCTTATCTAGAATCACCACGATCGGAATTTAAAGTTGGGGTACTGATTCAAGTTATTGGAGTGTAGCGCTAATGGTGGATTTGAAAATTCCTTAAAATTTTTGCTAGAAGGTTGCTAGGTATGAAGGTTCCTAGTATGATAAAAGGAATTTGCAAAATTAGGAAGATTAAATAAGTAGCCAAGAGAAAAATGCAAACACAAATCCACCACATCAAATATCTGAAAATGAATATTCTATCCAATAAAAAATAGCTGTACCTACCAATAAAAGATTATGTATTTCTTGTTTCATGCTGTATTCCATACAAAGTGATACTATGCTAGGCAGAGAAAACCTGTCAGTCTTATGTTAAGACACTCCGTTCCTATCAAAATACTTCCGTTTCCCACTTTTCACCGAATTCTGGAAGCATTGCGTGTTGAGAGACGGAACTCAACCCCCCACTTTTACCGCGACGCGCGTTCACGTTTTACCAGAACGCTTGTGCCCCTACGCCAAGATAATATCCATAACATATAAACAAAAGTAAACTATAATCAATTCAAAGTAAGTAAGTAAGCCTCTGTTCTAGACTCTAGATTATCTTCAGTTACAACATCCTGTACAGTGAAGGACGTGCAAATTATATACTACATTCTCACTATGCAAAGACCTATAATAATTCTAAAACTGTTTTCATTAAGTATAATCACAAGTAGAACTTGGAGTTTAATTAAAAATAAATAAGTCAGCTTCACGATGTATCCCGCACACAGCTGGGCAGGCAAAGGTAACCCAGTGTTAAGACAGTCCGCTTATTTTTTTTTAAATTTTTGCCGTATCCTGGAGGCATGCGTGTTGAGTAGCGGATCTCAATAAATATTTAATCTCATCGAATGGGGGTCGAACCCACAACCAGTCGCGTTTACGACTCTTTCGAATGATTGAGTTTAATGTTTATGTAATTAAAAATAATTATTGTTTTTAGAACATATTGAAAGTCAATTATTATTATGTCCAAAGGTATATAATGATTATAGTGTAGTCGATTTAATAATATTAATTCGACTTCTTTTTTTTGGAATTAAACAGGTTCAAAAACCACAAAAAAACACATGCACCGTTTTAAAATCCCAACAGATTAAAAAGTACATTATATTATTTACTTCATGACATTGGGCAAAAAGATTCGTACGTGCTTCAGAATAGTAAACTTATGAGCGCGGTTATTCACCGCATTTCAAATCTTAAATAAAAAAGAAAAATAGCTACCTACCTATTAATATTTCATATTAAATGTAAATATAAAAAAAATAGCTTCAAGTTTTTTCCCGTATAACAAAGTAAGCAGAGGGAACCTAGTGTTAAGACACTCCGTATCCCACGCACCGATAAATTTCGAGATATTGCTTATTGAAACGCGGAATATAACGTCACGTTCTGTGTACCGAGGCAAGTATAATCATTCCCTCGAGTCAGAATCGCACCCACAAATATCCCGATAGCAGACGATTTCTCTAAGTTTAAATATTTAAATAACCACAACCAGAAATAATTTCCTAAGAAACAATTTACTTTAAATATCATAATCTAACAATCATATTATCGAGGAAAACATTAGTCTTGTTACTATTTTACTACTTAATTAATATATCATACTATCTCTATAGGCTTACAGTTTAATTTGATAAATGACTCTAAAGCAGTCAGGATTTAGCTTTATCTACTGATAATATAAGGCTATTAATCTCACATATTACTTGTAATCCATTACAACTGGTTCCTAATAATTAAAAACTGGTTAACGAAAATTGTAAGGCGCGCCCGTAACGGTGCAATCTTTGCCCATAAAAATCTAATAGTAAAACGTATATATCATAATTGATTAAAATTACTGTGAAGACACTAAGTTTATTAATATTGACGAAAATCAAATTATTTTGTCAATTTTTATATACCCATAGATATGATTTATCTTCTAAAATCTAGAGGGTTAGGCAGAACGTCGTTCTAGTAAAATTTAAGAACCTTTAGGGTTCAGCCTAAGCAATAGCATACAATTTATTTTGGCGAATGTCAATTAAACCCCAAATACAAAAGCATTTATGTAATGTTAAAATGTTAAAAATGTTGAAGCCGTCATGGCGCAGCGGCACAACGAACGGCGGTGACTGTAACGCGATGGTAGTGGGTTCGATCCCCAGTCGAGGATGTGAAATATTTATTTCCATTTATATTTCCATTTCTTCGCTTTGGTGTTGAAGCAAAGCGCGGCGTTGAGTTCTGCTACTCAGCACGCAAAGCCTCCAGTACTCAGTAGAAAGTTGGGAACGGAATCTTAGCACTAAGTTCCCTCTACCTACCCTGCCGTGTGCGGGATACAGCGTGAAGCTGAAGCTAATTTATGTAAAAAGATACAAATAATAAAAATAAAATAAAATGGAATATTTAAACAAAAATAAGCTTACAACGGCATAACCTCTTACTGGAACACCACGAATTCCTTGTTAGAACTAATCAGTAACGCAACTATGCAAGTAAGTATTATGAACTTTACTTTACAGACTAACATTTGACCATTGGGTAAGTAAAATAACAGCACATTAGATAAATCGAATACATTGTCTTACAAGTTGCAACACTATTAATGACTCGACTAATAGCTGAGATCATAAACTCTCAGGTAATTTAAATGGTTACCTAAGTTTTGTTGATATTTACCTTTATATTCATATCACTACTTAAAACCAAAATTATATTAAATAAGCTTCACGCTCTATCCCGCAAATAACAGGATGGACAGAGGTAGCCCATTGTTAATATTAATAAATAATAATTAATTCTCTCGGATGGTAATCGAACCCACAACCGACGCGTCTTAATCTTTAGTATAACTAAGTTTAGTAAATTAATATACCTATAAAACTGATATATAACATGTAGGAAGAACACTTTGAAGTTTGAACCAACACTTATATCATAAACAAGATGTTATTAAGAAACGTACATAGAAATCTGACTAAGAGAATTGATGATAGCGATTGCGGACAAAGATGAAACGTGTATAGACCAACAAACGACATGAGTTAAACAATGACGGATTCTATATGTATTTAGATCGTAACACTAAATAAATTACATTGCGAGTTGAACATCCATTATGTGGATTTGATCATGTGAGATTTAATGGTTTATCATTAACGTTTATATGTATAAGGATAACATCCTTATAATATATTTAATTATTTCTTTTTATTTTTATTAGTTTCACGCTGTATCCTGCACACAGCAGGGTAGAGAGAGGGATCCTAGTGTTAAGACATTTCGTTCCCCACTTTCTGTCGAATTCTGGAGGAAGTGCGTGTTGAGTGGCAGATGGAATAGATGGATTTGATGAAAATGGAAATATAAATTTTAAAAAAATATATTTCATCTCCTGGAGTGGGGATCGAACCCACAACCAGTCAGTTTTACAGTCACACTCTGTGCCCTTGCGCCACGACTGACCTGGCCTGGCCGACTAGAATTTAACTACTTTTTGAGCTTCACGCTGTATCCCACAGGTGGCGGGGTAGGCAGAGGGAACTTTCTAAATAAATTAAAAATGTATAACAAATTAATAATTTTAAATAACTGTATCAAATATTTAACTTATTCATAGAAATTCTAGATTTATTCGATCAAAATATCTATCCATCTTTATTAAATCGAGGTATCGGCAACAGAAGCATTATCACTTCGAACGAGGGCAGGTGTTCCGTTATACAAACCTGAAATATACAAACACAGCTAACTAAGCGCACCGAGTATGCACTTCGCATAAAAGTTGATAAACATTTTGTTTGCTTAGAACGCAATCGGGGAGAAATATTATACATGAATTGGCTTTTAGACAGGAAATTCGTAGTTTACTTTTAAGTTATTATATATTTTCTTTCCTTCCTCCTGGCATTAATCCCGGCTATTGCCAGGGTCTGCCTTCCTACTCACCCTACTCCACTTTGCACGATCTTTTGCGTCCTCGGTGGTTAGACCATTGGCTCTCATGTCCTGCATCACGACATCCAACCAGCGCTTCCTTGGGCGTCCGGGAGGTCGCACCCCAGGAACTGGTATAGCAAGGCACTTGCGTCCGACATAGTTCTTAGGCCGGCGCGTAACGTGGCCAAACCATCTCAAGCGACGCTCTTGGAGCTTATCCGCTACGTCACGGACCCCAAGACTACCTCGAATGAATGTGTTGCGTATGCGGTCAGACCGCGTTACGCCGCACATCCACCTCAGCATCTTCATTTCCGTGACGTGAAGCTCCCGAGTGTGCCGAGATAGTGCTGGCCAACATTCGCTGCCGTATAAAAGAACCGGTCGGACGATGCTCTTGTATATCAGCCCCTTGAGCTTGGGCGGTATTCTGCGGTCGCAGACCACACCAGTGACCTCCCGCCATTTGGCCCAGGCAGCGCTTATCCGGCTATGGACATCGTGATCGATGCCTCCAGACTCGTGCATAACGGATCCAAGGTACCTGAACTTCTCCGACTTAACGGCTGGCTCAGGACCTATAAGGATGGTGCTCGAGTCCCGGCTCCCGCAGGCCATGTACTCCGTCTTCGACACATTTAGTTTAAGACCGCCGTTCTCAAGCGTACCCTTCCAGAGGTTCACTTTACGCTCCAGCGTCAGTCGGTTCTCGGCAATGAGTGCTATGTCGTCGGCATACATCATCAGCCATGGAGGCTGGTCCTTGATGTGAGCCGAGACAGTATCGAGCACTACATTGAATAAGAACGGACTAAGAGCCGAGCCCTGGTGAACCCCCACTGTAATCGGGAAGGGTCTAGTGTCGCCAACAGCAGTCCTAACCATAGAAGCGGAATCGTGGTACATGTCTCTGATAATCTCAATATAGGCCTCAGGGATCCCTTTGGATCGCAATGCCCACCAGATACACTGACGAGGCACACAGTCAAAGGCCTTCTGCAGATCTAAAAAGGCCACATGCAGAGCTCTCCTTTTTTCCCTGTATGCCTCCATCAAAGTTCTGAGGGCAAAAATGGCGTCCATGGTGCCCGATCCTGGCTGAAATCCATATTGAGACTCAGAGATAGTACATTCTTGGCGGAGCCTGAGGTCGATCATGCGCTCGAAGAGCTTCATGGTATGACTCATAAGCTTAATGCCCCTATAACTACCACAATCTTGAACACTGCCCCTTCCCTTGTAAATAGGGGTAATAAAGCTAAGCCGCCACTGATGCGGCATGTTACCAGTGTTCAAGATATGGTTAAAAAGGTCAGTAAGCATGAGCACACCAAGAGAGCCCAACGATTTCCACGCTTCGATCGGAATGTCGTCAGGTCCTACCGCTTTTCCGTTCTTCATGCGTCGAAGGCAATTACGTGTTTCGTCAAGGGTTATTGGGGCAATAAGTCCGAGGTTAGGCGGTGGGTCGTGATGAAGACTGCATGGGTGCTGAGTATTCAGCAACTCCTGGAAGTAGCTTCTCCACCTCTCCTTCACAGAGGCATGACTACAGAGCAGCGTGCCCTGGGAATCTCTGACGCAAAGACATTTTGCGATATCTTGCGTCACTTTATCCCGGGAACGTGCCAGTTTGTAAATGAGCTTCTGCCCCTCCACAGTTTCAAGTTTATCATACAATGGTGACAAACTCTCACTGCGGGCTCTGGCTACAGCTCTTTTACTGGCACGTTTAGCTACTGTGTACTCCAGTCTGTCTTCAGGAGAGTTGGATTCCTGCCACTTCTTAAAGGCAGCCTTCTTTTCACGAGTCACCTCCTGGACCTCGTCATTCCACCACCATGTCTCCTTGTCGATGACACGTCCTCCCCTAGAAACGCCAAGAACTCGCCTGCCTGCCGCAATGATTGCCGACTGAGCCCGATCCCAAGCATCCTGAGCAGTCTCGGTGTTAGTCGAAAGATTATGACTTTTCACCTCTGCCAGGAAGTCGGTCTGCATCGGTCCATTCAGCAACCACCACTTGATCCGAGGCCTACGTTTCTCGGCTACTTTCTTCTTCGGAGTGACGTTAAAGTCCATGACAAGAAGACGATGTTGGGCCGTTAGGCTTTCGCCTGGAATGACCTTACAGTTAGTTACCCTGCCCATATGACACCGTCTGGTCAATAAGTAGTCTATTTGAGTTGAGTGGGACCCGCACTTATACGTGAT
>JAEBDU010009614.1:0-16321 GCA_016802625.1 Heliconius numata | reverse complement strand
ATAACCAAAAGTTGATTTAAAAAATATATCAATAACAACTTAATAATATACATTGTTTATTTGATGAAGTAGTCCAATACGATTCCTCGCTATCACGCTCCATTCCACTACTACATAACTAGCACAATAAAACTACTGATGAGATTGCAATGCAATAAACAGTTTCGATAAAATAAACTAGCTGTTTGCGATGCGACCTGATTGTGAATCTCGACATTGGAGAATAATAATTGGAGAATAATAGAAGAGTATACAGAAGGAACCTGGTCTTTGCCTTCCTTGGAGTGGGAATCGAACCCACAACCGTCGCGTTTAGAGACAGATTGTTACATTTGCATTAACATTTTTATCATATACAGGGTGGAAGAGGCAGCGCTTCTTTTACTGAAACTGCATATAGGGTAAAATATTTCAAACCCAGAATTAAAAAAAATATTCAAGGTACCTCAACGGTTTGGACGTAGGATTTTTTTTACATTTCACGATTTTTATCCATACCTGTATTTCGTGTGACGCACACATACGTGTGCGACGTTGCCGCTTTGACAGGTAAGTGTGTGCGTGCCTATGTTATACTTTACAAATGGCGTTTTATTTTAAAACGATAATTTTATTATTTATTTTGTTTGAAAAAAAAACTTTTTCATTTTTGAGAATTTTTTTTTTTCCGAATTATATTAGGCTTTTATAGAGTAGTTAAAACTGTGGTTTCATTTAAAGTGGCGCTGACAATTCCACCCTGTATATATATTTTTAATTTTTTTTTGAAAATATGTTGTTAACATAATTTAAAAGAATAGGTACTTTATGAGGCTAATAACGCTCCAAAAGTTTACAAACTGTAGGTTAAACAACTTATTAAACAACGTAGTTAAGATTCAAACGAGTTGTATGTTATGTATTCAATTCAATAATTTTGGGTAAAAATATCGTTCTAAAACTGATAATGAAGGTAATTAATAAATAAAAACTAGGTGTTGTTAAAAAAGTTAGACTCAGTTACGATTAACTCAGTTACAATTATTTTTAATTAACTATTCCGCTATTTACTTCCTATCCATTGAAATCCAAAATTTTAAGCCTATACATATGTAGATCCATTTTAAGCTTAACGCTTTCAGAGTTCGTACCTTAAAAGGAAAAAACAGACCCTTATAGGACAATTTCGTTGTCCGTCTGTCAAGACCGTCTATATCAAGATCGCGTGGAAGTATACTCATGAATGAAGTGATGTCTCACTTTGCCAAACAATCTCCGTTTAATATCAAAAAGTAAAGTCAGCAAAATTACTATTGAAAATTGGCTTCATTTTTCAAATAAATAAAATATAGACGTGGGTTATTGCTATTTCCTCTTTGTGGAAAAAATACTAATATTTAATTTCACTCAGCCAAGTCAAAGTTACAATTTAATATTCTCATACTTTTGATTGATAATTTTTATATTAAGAAATATATTTTGTTTTTTCTTTACATAGACAATTTTAGTATTTTTAAGTATCATCTACATACAAATTCATAAACCAAGTTTCTTTATAAAAAAAATTCTTTAGCTTTATATTGTACCCCACATAAAGGGTGGTAAGCATAGAGATAAGACACTACATTTTACGAAGTAAAGCAATAATTAGGTGTCCTCTGTCTTTCATACTATTCAGCGTACTGAACAAATAAGGTCCGCGCTTTAAAGGGAAAACGTATTACCGGACCCATAAATATTTTGAATTTCATTATTATTTCTATTTGCTGTAGAACAAATATAGGAAAAAGTTGTTTTTCCTATTCCCAGTTGTAGCTATTTACTGTTTTTTAATAAATATTGTTTTTCGTAAGTAATATTTTACCCTTGGGAGTTTTCGCCCAAACAATGACTATGAAATTCTCTTCTTGAAATTATACTGTTTATTATATTTATTATCTGTGGACAAACGTATTAGATACAATCAGGACCCTATTCGTGGTGCAGCGGTACAGCTACTGACTGTAATCGCGACGGGTGTAGGTTTGATTCTAATTCAGGTAATGAATTATTTTCATTTTCTGACATCTTGACGAGAACTTGTCTCCATTTCAACTTCACATGTCCACGAGAACTACTCTAACAACATTCCCCCAACTGGGAATCGAACCTACAAAGCCACGATGACCTCCTCGTTACTTTTATAATTATTTATAAATATCACTTTACAATTAACCTTAATGAAAGACCCTTAAGACGTAGTACGGTATCAAAACAAGTATTTAACGTGTACAAACCGCCATTAAACTGTCAATCGCACGCAATCTAATTATGTTACGAAGCCCTACAATATTGATTTATACTAACCTCTATACGAAAATATCAAAGGAGTAGAAATGACCCTTGCCTATTTTATTTTGTAAAAATCATATAGAATATATATTTTTAATTAGGTTCCCTATATTTTCTTCATATTTATTCGGTAGAAAGTGGGGAACAGAGTGTCTTAACAATAGATTCCCTCTGCCTACCCTGCTGTGTGCGGGATACAGCGTGAAGCTGATTATTTGGTTTATTTATATCTTCTTTATGTATAACGCATTTTCGATTTTCCTTCATTTTATGTATGTTAGTTTATTAATGCAATGTATTATTAAGCATTTTATTATAATAAAACATTAGCCTTCACCCCTTATTTATACAAAATCTGTCAAAAAAAAAAGCTTTACCCCAATAAATACATCTGTCATCAAAAAACAATCACCAATACAAAAAAATATAAAACAAAATTTCAAAGCATTCAAGCAAAGTCAAAAACACCTCACCTAATATAGCGGAAAACCAATATTGGCAGTACGTTGAGACGCCCTCTTCGTTTGTCCAGTTCAATAAGCAAGAGACGGCTGAAGAGAAATGCACTCAGGAATAGAAAAGTATCCACTAGGAGAGTATTGTTCAACATGAACGCGTTGGCCGGGTCACGGATGAGCTGGAATCACAGTGGGAATAATAAAAAAAATGATTTTTCAAAGTTTACTTTGTTGTGGGTATTATTGTATTTTTACTGAGTGTGGGATAGGTTTTACGTGACAATTGTTGATTCGATTCCTGCTGGGGGAAAACATATTTTTATTTCCGTAGTGCTAGTAACGATACAAGCGGCGATGAGTTTTAATGCAATGTCGCAATGTCTCGGAAATAGAAAGCGGGGAACGGAGTGTCTTAACACTACAAACCCGCTGACTACTGTGCTGTACTTGGAATAGATATATAAGATAAAAGCATAACTTTAAATACCCATAAAAGAGTCATAAAAATATGTTTAATTTTTTTAAGCAATTGTATTAATTAGGTATCTAATAAGATATTTGGCACGATGGTTGTAAATTCGCTATTCGCTAAAAAATGTTTAACACCGCAAAACCAGTCAAGATTTTTATTTATTGTAAATAATAAATATAAATCTGCACCCATTAAGCCTGACTGCGTTTCCTTTCCTAACATATGTTAAACATTTATGATAATAATTACATCTTACCCGATCCCAGGCTTCAGCATCCATCACTGGACCGCTACCAATGAATAGGCAGGCATGGCCGCCGATAATGAAGATCATGGCAAGAGCCTTTATACCGTTCACACATTCCAAGCCCAAGCTGTTATTCTGTTTCGTCGATAATATTTTCTTAATATTATTTATTAATGAGAAACATATAATCAAATTATGTACGACACTGTCCTTCCTTTTACTGGAGCGCATTGAATATAATTCGTAGCTAGTCGTGAATAGCAGGAGTATTCCGAAAAATAAGATGATACCTCTGAAATTATAAAAAATATATTTTAGAAATGGGCTTAAATTGAAATAAATAAGTGTAAATATATCGAATACAAAAAGTATTTTATTGTAAAACATATTTTAATTGTAAGTTATGATTTTTTAAATAATTGTTTAAATAGAAAAAAAAACCGTTTCAGACTATTGTAAAATGAAGATAAATAATTTTAGTTTTAGTAATTTTTTTACGTCTAAGCCACACAAATATATTTAAGTACAAAAAAATTATAAGCAATTGCTTAAGTTACTTGTAGGTATGTCATATTGACTATAACTGTTTAAGATTCGAATCCAACTTGCTTAAAACCATAATGATATACTTATTTTTTTAGTGATTACTTACAAGAAAGCTATATCGAGTTTGTTAACCGTGATAGGTTTCCTAGTATAACAGTCTCTTTCCGTGACCACGACGCCGGTAGAGTTGCCCACCGTATGGGACAGCACGTCGCTCACGAACCCGGCGACGGCGCCCGCGTCGCACGCGCTCGGCACGCACACCGCCCAACGCAGGGTTTCACCACGTCCTGTTCTAATCTGGAAATAAATATTTATATTTTTTAGCTCATACTGTATCCCGCACATAGCAGGAAAGGCAGAGGGAACCTGATAACCTAGTATTAAGACATTCCGTTCCCATTAAAGTATTTCTTCCGTTAAATTTCCGTTAAATTCTGAAATATTACATGTTGCGTGGATCTTGACGCCACGTTTTCCTCCTTACCAAAGCGAAGAAATGAAAATATACAATATTTCATTCTCACGAGTGGGACTCGTACCCACACACGTTTACAATTACACGCCTGTACCACTACGCCACTGACGACACAATAATTAAATTATTTTTTTATTATTACTAAAATGACAAACTACAATTTTATGTTCCTAATTTACATATTTCCATAATAAAATATAACATAATACAGCTCGGTCATATTAAATTGGCAACAACTTCCTATTACCAAATGTAGTGTAATAATTTTGACAAATAGGATCAGGAAGCGAATAGAGGAACGAAATTATTATAATCAATGTAGGTACGTATGTATATATTATATTGATTTCCACGTTGATTTAAATATTTTATCGCAAAATTTAAGAAAATATCTAGGTATATATTATTAATATTGTTAAAAATGAATACAGCCTAGGTCAGTCGTGGTCCAGGGGCGCAAAATGTGACTGTAAGCTCGACTAGTTGAGGGTTAGATCCACAGTTGAGAAAATGACATATTTATCTATATCTATTTTCATTTCTACGCTCTGTGTCGAGGCAAAGCTTGGCGTTGAATTCGGCCACTCAACAGTCAATGCTTCCAGACTCCGACAGAAAATGGGGAATGGAGGGTCCCTCTGCCTACCCTGCTATGTGCGGGATATAGGGTGAAGCTGATTTTTTATGAGGAAGTAATGAGTGAAGTGTATTAACCTTAATACGATTTATTTGGTACTCAACTCAATAAACCAGTTAAAATGCAAATAAATATCTAATAAAAATAATTGTGTCACATATTGATAAAAAGATCAAAACAAGTGAACGAATTGTAATAAAGAAATGCTTTACTTTCATATTATTTATACTTCTGTTAAGAAACTTCTTAGTAAATTAACCACAAATACATAACATAAGAACGTACACCAAACAATAAGAAAACAAGTGAAATTTAAAGAAAATCTAACAACCACATATTTCTATTTCTCAAAGAAGCCAACCAGTAATTGTACGAATACGGCGAACCTTTTGAAATGTGCAGTACATTTCTCGTTTGTAAAACAGTAGTTTTTTTCAAAGGAAGCTGACTGGGAACCTCAAGTAACACTACAAAGGCCAAGCTTTGCGTCCATCCAGCTTATTATGTGGAAAACAACGTATGACCCATTTGTCCCAGTTCCTGTGACCGAGTGGCGTTTATGAGCCGTTCTACAACTAATGGACGTTAAGAGACCAACTTGAAAAGTCTAGTGTTTCAAATTGCACTTACCTACCAGTTTAAAATGGCCACCTGTAATATGGCACCGAGCTTAACTTGTGTTAAATAGATTTTTATATTTTTTATTATTTACTAAAAGCCGCATATGATTATAGATAAGGCAGAAAGAGCCTAGTGTTAAGACACTCTGTTCACTGCTTTCTGGCCGATATTGAGACATTACGTCTTAATTAATGGAACTTAACGCCGCTCTTAGCTCACCATAGCGAGAAAATATTCGTTCAACCGAATGGGCATCGAACCTACAAAACAGCGTTTACAAAAAGAATTTTTACTACTGTACCACAATGGCCTCAATATTTTAAACTACAGTTAAATATACCATATTCATAACAAAAATAGCTGTTTGTATTAAACAGAAACCACGATAAATTCAACAGTTTTCAGAATTTCACTCGTTGGTGTTCGATTACAGAATTGTTAGAATTTTTTATAAATATGTGAAGCTATTTCTCCTTGTCTCTCTATTATTCTTTTTATTATAGCAATATTATTTTAATTTTCATATAAACATAAAAAGGGGTACGGAAACGTACAAAATATTTACTAACGGTATATGAAACCACACCAATCAAGCCTTATATGTTAAAAATAAATAAATAAATAAAGTATCCCGCACTCAACAGGGTAGGCAGAAGGAACCTAGTGTTACGAAACCCCGTTCGCCACTTTCCACCGAATTCAGGCCTTGCGTGTTATGACGCGGAACTAAACGCCGCCTCAACACCAGTGCGAAGAATGGGAAGAAATTTAAATAAATAATTAATTTCCTCGAGTGGGGATCGAACCCACTACCAGTCGATTTTACATTCACACTTTGTACTTCAATATGTATTCTTGTATTTAAATATATATCAGAATTTTTAAAGGAAAATTAGCATAATATATACAAAAAGAAGCTCAAATTCATATATCTATTCAAATACCTAACAGACGTCCCTAGTTTTCAGATTCACAAAACTTTTCATTTAATACAACGATGACCTGATTTCCTTTGAATAATATTAACCACAAACAGTTTTCCTGTAACATTTAAAAGCCATTACAAATTACTTAGAAACGTTAATTAAATAGAAATTAAAATACATTATTTAAACTTGTCGTTTAGCTATAGTTAAGTTAAATATTATTCGAATGTGACTATAAATATGTTTAATTTCCTTAATAATATTTTCTTAGTCAACTTGAATAAATATCAAAATATATACCTTTGTAACACAAAATAAATAAATACATATCCAAGTTTATTTACTGCGATAAAATAACAGCATTCGCAATGTGAGAACAAATAAAAAGACTGCATACGATAAGTGCGAATTAGGTTCCAACTCAGAGTAACATTTTTATACTTTTTACCATTTAAAAATAATTCATATTTTACCAGCCAGAGGGCGTCGTGGTGCGACAGTTGTGGGTTCGATTACCACTGAACGGATTGAAATATTTAACATTTTCATTTCTTCCCTCCGTTAACTTTAAGTTTTTTGTATATTACTAGTTTATATATTGCTTTGGTCACATTTTTTTATTATCTAAAAATAATCTTTATACAATTACAATAGAAATTGAAGGGAATTAGAATGGGTTAAAATCTTTTACAAAAGCTCTTGAGATTTTTTAAAAATTATTAAAACTTATCGTTTTCTTGGTCTTGTTAAGTCAGACATAATTTTGGTCCGTTTTTACGAGTATAACACAGAACGATGTCTTTAAATTGGCTGAAACTAAAGAGGCAGGGAGGACCTATTCACTGGGTGAAAGATAGCTACAGAAGATAAAAACATCGATGAATGAAAAATAGGAAAACAACTCTATTTTGAAATTAAATTCGCCCACGAACCAACAAACACCGTAAAAAACACAGCGTATCATGTATTTTAACCTTTTAAGTATCATAAAATAAAAGGAGTAATCTAATTTTTATTTAATAATCCATTACAATCCCGTATAATCCACAGAAGATTTGGAAGCTTCCAGAGAGCTTTTTTATTTGATACCGTTTTCCTCAATAAAAAGTTATTGTGTTAACATACCAACAGTTCCTTATCACGGTATTATTGTAGTAAAAAGAAATACATATATAGTATTAGCCATTTAAATAAACTGAAAAAAAAAACAAAATAAAATCTATAGAAGTTTATTACATATGGAATCTATAAGTATGTCATAATGAAAATCAAACCTATGACCTTTCAGTTTCGTTCGTGGGAATTAATCACTACCCCGCTCTGGTAACAAGGTCAGGCGAGGCGTTGATTTGCGCCACTAATTCACAATGATACGTGCGATATGGAGAATGGTAACACTAACTACAATCTGGCAACCCTACTATATAAGGCTACAAAACACAGGAATCTTTTACTATTAGGTTCTCCATAGAGAATTACTTTTAGACCATAAATATATTTATTTGTTTATTTATGCTAAATATTTCTATTGATACCTAAGAGAAAAATGAAATATATTGATAGGTAACCAACATTGAATTCAAAATGATAATAAAGAATGAATAATTATTATATCATCAAGAAACTCTCGACGCCGTTGTGTCGCAGTTGAAAATATGAAATAGTTATATGTAATAATATAATTGGTTAAATAATAATACACATAAGCTTAGAATTATAATTAAAGTACTTAAAATGTGTAACAAAATAACACTTTAGTTATCCAGTTGTATAACAATATATGTATGACGTCAACGTTAGATTCTCATTCGAATTAATGATTTGATTTCTGCGTCACCCTGTATCCCACACATAGAAGGGTAGGCAGAGAGAACCTAGTGTTAAGACACTCCGTTCACCACTTTACTCCAAAATTTTCAAGCTATTTTCATTACATGTTGAGTGGCGGAACTCAATGCCGGGCTTTCGCTAAGTTGCCAGAACGAAGAAATGGAAATATTAATAAATAATAATTCATTCCCTCGAATGGGGATCGAACCCACAACTATCGCGAAACAACATTGGATGCTGTTTTATATTTTGCTCTGGAAAAAAGAGATAACAAAAATAAATTTACATAATTTTGTCCAAAATAAGAAAATACTAATCAGAATCGTAACTCATTATAATAAGAAGAAGATAAAGAAACCTATATACGTCTATAATTCCAATATAGATCTTAGAATTCTAATGTCATTCCACCTATACCGGTACGCGCGTCAACCTTCCACATTTCCGGTATTTATTTCTAGAACATTATTCACATGCCGTACGGAATAACAAAGTTTATTGATCTTTGACTTTTATAATTATATGAGGTTTTTTTATTGGATTTTGGGTTATATGGGATATATACTATATTTTTTGAACACAAGGCTATTAAGAGACGTCGGCTTTGTTAGAAGTACAGTAGTCTAACTCGATATGATAATTATGCGTTTAAATTTCACATGGACTGATACAAAAATGTTGAATTTGAAATAAACAACTAAGACTTTATTACTGGAGATACAAAAAAACATATTTTTTGTTTTAAAAATTATCAAATTAAATTAAAGTTTAAATATTACGTTAAACTTGCAATTTACTTATTATTATTTAAAATAAGAGGGTTTTTTTAATAAATACTTTATCATGTGTATGCATCTTTAAAATTAATTCATATGAAGCTTTATGTACTTAATATACCTACCCTTATATCATTAATTATTGTTCATTATATTTATTAGCGGATGGGTCCGAAAAGCTGAGGATCGAGTGTGGTGGCGAGAATTGGGGAAGGCCTATGTCCAACAGTGGACAAAAGATGGCTGTTGATGATGATGATGATGATGATGATATTTATTAAAAATATTTTATAACATAATTTATATGTCATATATATACATACATATATGCAGAATTTTATGCTATCACCATAAAAAAAATATTTTCTCACCTTCTTTGATTCATCGTTATGCTTCCATTTGATAGTAGCTAAGCAGTACTGGCCTTCGACAGTGATGCCATCTCCTGGCTCCTTTATTCCCACACACTCATCGAAGTTTCCCATATGATAGGAAGACCCGAAGAGCAGTCCTTGTGGAGATTTTGCTGAGGCATCAAACACTGTAATAATAAGTAAAATGTATATGATTAAATTGAAATTAATTTCATTTGAATATGTTTTCAATAATAATTGAAAACAAACAAGATATTGGTTATAATATTGAACATAGGGTTGCTTATTTGTAATTTGATCAATTTCCGAAAAGGGGTTGTAAATGAATTCTGTAGGAACTAATTTGCTACTCTAATACTCTGTGCTGAAATTTGTTAAATTAATAATAATAAAAAATATTGAGCACATTCTTGAAATAGGAATCGTATTTTTTAAATTATTAAATTTAACAGGTCTATTTCTATTATACAAAACAATTAACACATGGTCAGGTTCGCAATATATTCTGCATATAGGATTAGAGGTAGATAGAGGGAACCAAGAGCTAAGCTCCGTTTTAAAACGGACATATTGGGAGACCAGAGCGAGGAAAATCAATAAATCATTCTCCAGATTGAGAATCGAACCGAAAGCTATCGTGTCGTTCTCCCACTTCTGCACTACTGCGTCATAGAAATAGCTATTACATACATTTTGCTTAGAATTATTTATATTGGTTTTAAATTCTTTAGCACATTTCATACGTATACAACCTTTCCACGAAAGATCTGGTTGTATTATTATCACTTTATATTTAAATCCTTCGTGGAATTATATTTCTATACTTTTTTTTGATGTTGATATTTAAGGTGTAATATTAAATCTTGTATTGAGGTCTTTAACTGTTTAAAATATAGAATGTCTTCTGTGAAAAATAAATATAAGTACTATTACAAAAAAAACCGCATAAAGCAGAGTGGATAGAAGAGGAAACCTAGTGTTAAGACACTCTGATATTCACTTTTCATCCAATTTTAGAGACTGCGTGTTGAGTAGCTGAATTCAACGCAACGCTATGGATTATTACAAGAGCGAGTAAACGATAATAATTTATTCTCCCTACTGGGAATTGAACCTACAACCTTCATGTTTACAGTCAGAGGCGTGGGAGTGGTTCTGCGAGGTCTCATTGATTTATTTTTTGCTACAAATAAATATTTTTACACAAATAGTAAGTACCTATACAACAGGTATAAAAAAACATAATCTAGCACCTTCAAAGACTTCAATCACCGAAATCCTTTTAGTAAAGAAACATTTTAATATAAAATAAGTGTTCACGGAAAATATTTTGCAATTTTTTTCCTGCAACACGATCGCGAGCTCAAAAATAAGATTTACTTAAGATTAGGTTAGACGTCGACTTCAAATAGAATACAAATCTTGTAAAGAAATTTAGTTATATTATATACAAATTTTAAATGCTAGCAGGTTATCGAAGCCTTCATAGCGCAGTGGCACACCGTTTGACTGTACGTTGCAGGATCGATTCTCACTCAGGGAATGATTTTATTTAAATTAGACAAAAATTGGGCGGAAAATTGGACTTTTTTAACTTTAGATTCCCTGATATGCGTGATAATCCAATACATTTTACATGCACAAAAACATTTTAGTGTTTCTTTTAATGTTTACATGACGCTATAGTTTGACACTTTGGGCAGTACCTACCTATCCTACTAAGGATACACACTACGGGAAAATGTACGGAACATCGATTTTTTTTAAATCTATCTCCAAATATTAAAATATGAGCGACTAAAATAGTTTTATTTTAAATATGTGAAAATCTGGAAAATGAAAATTTTTATTTTAGCCATTTGGTAAAACTACCCAGCCAGCAATATCTAAAGCGAAGAACGGATGGAAATGACTCAACTTTAGTCTGAGTAAAAAAAGTTTGTATATAATTTTTAATTACAGTCGTTTACTGAAGCTCAATTTTATTGTTGTATAATAATTAATTAATATTTACAGCAAAAGTTGAATAACCTTATTCTGATAGTTCATTTAACTTATTTTTTTCCTCAGGTCAGTTCTCCATAAAATAGTTGAATTAATTCTCAAAAAGAGAGAAAGAGAGAAGAAATAAATAAATGGAATTTAGCCTTAAACTGAAATATCATATTGTCCTATAATTCCTCCAATTATTACGCGTCCTAAGGATAGGTGAGGTCCAAGTTACGATGATTAAAATGCCTACACGCCGCTATTAGGAATTCTCATACGTGATTTTATTACAGATATCGCTTAATATATCTAAGTTATATTGAATGTTAAAATATATATTGTAAAGTAAATTTATTTGTAAAAATGAGATAAATAAAAATTAAAAAATCAAAAAATCCTGTAAAATAAAACCTTCAACACTGTGTCAAAACAAAAAAAAACAGTCACAACTTCAAATCTCGAGTGTTCGCGGAAAAATACGTAAAACACTTTAATTATGTATGTAATTTAGTTACGCTTAGGTGGATGTTTTAAATAATTTAACAAAGAATAATCTACGTATACAATCATACATAAATATGATTAAAAGATTATTTTAATTTTATACTTATAAACATTGAGGCCGGCCTCAGTGTTTATTATAATAAATATGAAAATTGATAAGTGGATCTCCACTGGGGGGAATATTTAAATAATATTTAAAGGTATATGTTAAACGCATATGTTCAAACATATTTAGGCAGAAAGTAGAGAACGAAATGTCTAAGCACTGTTATGCAAAAAAAGCGTACTGCTGCTACGTAAAGCTATAAATAAAGAAATAAATTAATAGAAAATTTCTATCATTGTATATCTGGCCATACATGCCACCATGTCATACATGCCAGTTCGTACTTCAAATCCTTCCTTTTAAAATGTTATCAAATGTACATATTGGAAATTTAAAACTAAGGCGAAGTAAAACTTATTACTTACTACTTACTTACTCCTAAGTAAAACTTATTTTTATTATTCCTTTCCGCCTAAGCATTACCTGGTCATTTCTCTTTCGCAGTGGAAATCAGGCTTAACTCTTTAGTTATTTCCATTCGAAAACGCGGGCGAAGTTGCATGTAAAAGCTAGTTTACTATATGACGATACGCGCTAAATACTTAAAATTTCCGCATAAATAAAAATAAAAATATATACATTAACAATTAAATTTATTTATTTTAGGAAAGGTGCTTAATTCTAACGACTACATAGATATTTACTGACCGTAAATATCAAACATCGCTTACGAGAGGTGTGTTGACATTCATCCTGGACAAACATTGATGTGTCGAACAATTTATTAGCATTTTGTGCTTATTACGCAAGTCACTGAGCAATTATTTATTTCTGATAACGTAATATTTAAATAAAAATAATTTAGACACAATGTACAGATCCGGTATATATCGAAAGAAAAAATGGGGGATCCTCTTTCCCTCCCCTCCTATGGTAATAGATATATATAAAAAAACTTTTTTAGCAACAGTCGAGAATCGAATTGGTTAATTATTATTAATCACCAGCTATACAGTGAGATTTTTCCAACTGCAACAAATAAAATAATTTCTATTAATGTGGTTGTCAAAATTTTATATTTAGCTGTCCTTTTAAATGTAATACTCCTAAATTTTTTATGAACACATCCATTTAGCTTAGCTTTATGGGTTTATGCAAAATAAATGTTACTAAAAACTATTTCTAAATGAAATCGGCCTGCACCGTACCGTACTTGACATGACATGACATGTGGCTGAGAGTCAATTCTAATGTCATTCATGTGTCACAAGGGATGTCATTATATTTATTCTTCGTGGCGCAGTAGCACAGCGTTTGACTGTTATCGTTGGGTTCGTAAGTTCGATTCTCACTCGAGGTAATAAATTGTTTTCATTTCCTCGCTCTGTTAACAAGATGAAGCGCGACGTTGAGTTCCACTAGCCAATGTTGAAAATTGTGTGGAAAGTTTACTCTAGGATACATAGGCAGAGAGACCCCTAATATCATATAGTTAATTATTAAAGTAGTAAAACGTCATATACTTTCCTATATGACACAAGGTTCTCCCTACCAACTCTCCTATATGCGCTGTACAGCGTGAGCCCAAAAAAATATTAATGTATCTTTAATGAGGTTAATTATTTATAATAGGTAATACATTAGGAAAATCAATTATAAGTTCATGAACCTGTTAATAACAACTGGGGGAGTAAAACGTGCGTAAGTGGCAGATCATACTCGCCTGCAAGTTTCAATGGACCTGGAAGAAATCGCATTACCAGTGGCGTAGCTAGGGGGGTGCGAGCGGTGCGGTCGCACCGGGCATCAACAGGAAAAGGGCATCAAAATCGACGATTAGTGTGTTTTTTCTTTGTTTTTTAGACTTTATACCATTTTAAAGGGCATCAAGTCCTTTAAGCCGCACCGGGCATCAAAATGAAAGGGGCATCAAAGTCGACGATCGCTTTGTTTTTTATAGAACTCAACGTCGATGATTACGTTTTTTTTTTTTTTTTTAGAAGTCAACATTGACGATCACTTTGTTTTTTTAGAACTCAACGTCGATGATTACGTTTTTTTTTTTTTTTAGAACTCATCAACAGGAAAGGGGCATCAAGTCCCCCGAGCCGCACCGGGCAGCAAATACCCTAGCTACGCCACTGCGCATTACCTTTATAAGTTGTTTCTTATTATTACAGAGAAAACCTGGGAACCTAGTGCTTAGTTAGACACACTGTTCCCATTAAGACACTTCCGCTTCTCACTTATTATTAATAATTATTTAATTTACGTTACTTTACCTTAAAATAAGCCCTGCAGTTTATAATACAAGACAAGACAAGAACAAAGACGTACAATCGTTCTACAAATTGCGGAAGACGTCTGGGCTCTCATTTCGTAAGCAACATTTTCCTCCATGACTTTGATGTTCCGGGCATCGTATTACATATAAAACTTTCATATATATGTATATATCTACATATATCTATATATCTTAATTTTTTTCTAATTAATATCTTGGGCTTATATGTTCAATTATTATTATTATTAATTGTCTATAGCTTCAAGCTGAATCCAGAATATAGCAGATTAGGCAGAGGAACCCTAATATTAAGACACTCCAAGTTCGAGACATTGTGCTTGGATTGACTTGTGTCTTGTGTATGCTTGAATTGTTATTTGAATGATGAATATTACTCTAACATTCAAATAATAATTTTCCGTGTAAATAAAATATAAAGCAATAAATAAATTATATCTCATTAAATATCATGACTTCGTAAGAAGGTAACGATAATAGATCGTAAATATAATTATAATATTCTGTTTTGTATTGATAAATTCTATTGAAATGTAATATAAATGTAAGTAGTCGTAGCGCAGAGGCACCAGTGTGTGGCTGTAAACGCGACTGGTTGTAGGTTCAATCCCCATTCGAGGAAATGACAAATTTATATTTAAATTTATATTTTCATTTCTTCGGTTTGGTGTCAAGGTAAAGCGCGGCGTTGAGTTCCGCCACTCAACGGAATGGAGTGTCTTAACACTAGGTCCCCTCTGTTTACCCCGCTGCGTGCGGGATACAGCGTGATATTTTATGATTTGACTCTCATTATTAAGTATCCATTCTAGTCTTTAACCAACTAGCCTAATAATGATATTTATCCTGTAAGTTGATGAAGTGTGATTAATACCAGGTCTTTCAGGTCAGCTTACTCATAATTAGTACACAACATGGATGGTTTCCATGAGGTGCCTGTCTAAATTCCGATACGTATATTTTTTTTAAGTTTTCTAAAAAGTAAGTAACTATTTACAAAGCCACTTTATAAAAATAAGAAATTGATTTTTTTGTTTTCATATCAGTGCAAGATTAAAAAAAATAAACTTTACAATATATATAGGTATTCGTTAACAAAAGGTTGATATAAAGTCGGTCAGTGCAACCGATGTTTATATATGCAAAGCAATTTGTCACGTTGGCTTTTCAAAAAATCGATTTCCCATCAATTATATTTTGAAACTTTCAACCACAGCCTACCCATATGGTTAATAACTGTTTTTAGTTCGTTTTTAAAAGCGAAATTAATATTGAATTATAGGGAACTAGCGACCCCCTTGCGGCTTCGCCCGCTTTTACTACTGGACTATTCATATAATGTATGTTTGCAAAGTACTTAAGATAATGTGAAAATTAATTAAACCCTAATGCAACCCGCATTTTCGTAGTTTCAATAAGGATTTTCCAATTGCTTTACACAGCAAGGATTTTTTAGTAGGTACCGTAATTTTAAATCTGTGCTACTAATCTTTTCAAGTACTTATTAAAATATATTTAAATGACTATTTTTAGATAGTTAAATGACTATTTTTTAACGGAAGAAATTATAAACAAAAACCTACCTACTAATAACTCCTACAAAAAATATGAAACCATTTGGTTTCAGCGCGATATATTTATATCGCGCTGAAATAATACATTCAACTCCAATTATCCAATACGTGCAAACGCATCTAAATCTTCGTTGCTATGCCTCTATAGCGGGCGGGTTTTTTTTTTCGAGCTTGTGGTTAATGCTGAAGAGGGTATTCTGTCCCTGATGAAAAGCAAGCACTACGTGGCTG